>SKCR01023286.1:0-49579 GCA_019454045.1 Zanthoxylum bungeanum | reverse complement strand
GCGTGAATTAAGGGTTGTTTCTGGTTGTATTTGTGCGGCAATAGGGGACAGTTTCTGGTTGTGTTTGTACATGAAGGGGGGCTAATGGAGGCTGTTTTTGGCGTGAAGGAGGGGCTGTTTCTTGTTGCTATTTGGCGTGAATGCTCTAGGGTTTATTTGTTGTGGAGTTATCATGAATGAGCTAGGGGTTTTAGAGTTTGGTTTGGGTGTCTTTTTATAGGAGAGGGTTGAGGTTGTCCTTGTACGGGTAGGAAAGAGATCATGTAATTATGGGGGGGTATCTCTAATTAGTGTGTCATAAGAAAAAATCCATTCACTTTAGGAAGGTAATTTGTGGGATTTGATTTGATTTTATTTTATTTAGTTTAGGCATGTGATTTAATTTAATTAGGAATGTGATTTATGGGATTTGATTTGATTTCTTTAATTAGGGAATGTGATTTGATTAGCTTTTTTTAATTCGGGAAGGTGATTTGTTTAGATTTCAACATGTGTTTAATGTGTTAATTATAATTTTGGATAGGTTTGATGGGCTTGGAGGCTTATGGGCGTGTAGGATGGCTAGTTGGTGGGCTTGGGCGTATGGTTGGTGGTGTGTGGGTTTGGTGTGTGGCTTGCGGGGTTTTGGGCCGAGGATAAATTTTAAAACAGTGATCCAACAAGCGAACCCAAAGCTAAGTAAACGAATTAAGTCCAACAAGGTATTGATTTTTGAATTTTCCCTTCCGACATCTGTTTCCTGCGACTTCCACAACTTAAAGGGTAGTGCCTCCATACGAGGCTCATCATCAGGACTTACATGCAAAAATGCAGTGCCTACAGTCGCCCCCACTTTGATGGGACTTGTGCAGTGTGTAACAGTGACAATCCTATCAAAGTTATGCAATGCATTTTCACTTACCTGGCTCGCCAACTGCCGCTTGACTTGTCTGTTTCTTCGAACTGAGTTGATCTAGTGGTGAGGTGCTGCGACCTCTGAGGTTCATCCCTGCAAGATGTTGTGATCTCTAGGAATCACTACCGAACTACACTGATATGGTGACGAGGTTCTTCGACCCCTGGGCTTTGTTCCCGCACCACCGAATGTGGGCTTTGTTCCCTGAACTTTATTCTCGAACTCTGATAAATGTGATGACGAGGCATGTCGACCCCTGGGCTTTGTTCCCGAACCATCTGTGAGGTGGTCCATTCCTGAACCGTTACTGTGAGGTGGTCCATTCCTGAACCATTACTGTGAGGTGGTTCATTCCCGAACCGTTACTGTGAGGTGGTCAATTACCGGATTGTTACTGTGAGGTGGTCCATTCCCGAACCGTTACTGTGATGTGGTCCATTCTCGAACCGTTACTGTGAGGTGGTCCATTCCCGAAACGTTACTGTGATGTGGTCCATTCCCGAACCGTTACTGTGAGGTGGTCCATTCCCGGACCGTTTACTGTGAGGTGGTCCATTCCCGAACCGTTACTGTGAGGTGGTCCATTCCCGAACCGGTTTAACTTTTTGCTCTTCATTTCTTGCACTCGGCTAAGGTAGATCATTTGATGCGGTGTTTCGTATTGTCATACCATATTACTCTCTTTTACGAAATAGTCCCAATAGTTATACATATTTTCGTCCTCATATGATGCCTAGTGTCGAAACCAAGGAACCTTCAAAGTACTTGATACAACTCGAATCCGACCGTTTGAATAAATGATCTGAACTAAACTCCAAGTGTGTGTGTGCCAAGGTTCTTTCACAGTTTAATCCTTAAGCAAGCCAACTTGATGATTTTGTCTCGAAGAATGGGATCTGTGGATCTAACCAACCTGGATGTTTTGGTCATGCTCTGCGATTACTTCCTTGTACTCAATGTGCTATGGCTTTCTTCTTCTTTTCTTTTGTCTCTTCATCATTTTTCATTCATCATTTTTTTTTCACACACCTACCCTTTAAGGCAATATTTCTCCTCATGGTGGTCTTAATACTCGCCCATGGGTAGCTTCACGCTTATCGGTTATATGTGGTTTATTTTTCCTCTTCAGAGACTTTTCCTTCGTTTCCAGCCATATCACATATCGTAACACAAGTAAACCAGGATGGACATCTAAGTAAATGGTCATTCACTGATCCACCATCTCTTCAACTAGTCATCTCACCGACTACTCCGGCTTCTACTGCTATGATCCTGTAATTAAGTGTCCGCGAGTCTAGCCAAGATCAACCACTTAAAATGCCGGATGAGAGCACATCTCGCACTTATCATTTCCAAGGTTTCTCCCCGCAGCAAATAATTTCATCACCGGACATATGCCTAACCATCAATGACTTCTCTCTCTTTTTTACTCGACCGGAATTCTTCCTTTCAACCGCTGATAATGTGGGCCTCAACCCTGGGATCTATTCCCGAAACTGACACTGATGTGGACCTCAACCCTGGGACTCATCCCCAAAACTGATACTGATATGGGCCTCAACCCTAGGATCAATTCCCGAAACTGATACTGATGTGGGCCTCAACCCTAGGACTCAACCCCAAAACTGATACTGATATGGGACTCATCCCCAAAACTGATACTGATATGGACCTCAACCCTGGGATCCTTTCCCGAAACTGATACTGATGTGTTACTGATTCTGGTTGGCTTACATTTACCACTTTCTCCCTCTTTTTGAAGCCTGTAAATACAAAACAGAACAAACACAAAAAAAGAATGCAAGTACATTATGTGTATGCATGCATGCATGAATGAATTTCCTATTCCGTTGGGTTAGGTCTTCCGCCAGTCCTTCTGGTGATTGCTCGGTCTTCTATCCCTTAGGAAAAATATTACTTCAATCTATCCACGATGATCGACTCGGTGAACTCGTTCCCTTCCAAATCTGACAGTCTCACTGCTCCATCTCCCATGACTTTCTGGACTATGTAGGGTCCTTCCCAGTTGGGTCTGAACTTTCCTCTCGCGTCTATCGTCGACGGCTTTAACTGCTTAAGTACCAGATCACCCTTTCTGCTCTTAGTAGGACGCACATTCTTGTTGAATGCTCGAGCCAACCTCTTCTGGTATAACTGCATATGACATAAAGACTTCATTCTCTTTTCATCCAATAATGCTAACTGTTCAAATCTCCGCGAGGCCCATTCTTGTTCAGGTAACTCTACTTCTGCTAATACCCGTATAGACTGTATCTCAACTTCCACTGGTAGTAATCCTTTCCTAGTTCACACTGGGTGGTGACTCTTTTATTCTCTGATTTAGTCCCCGCGGGCTACTCCGTATTCTCTACGGGTTGCGAGCCCAACAGTGTCGTGGTCACCGAGCATCATAGGCATAGCGGTAAACCCCGTTTCGCTCCTACAGATTTCGACTCCACTGGGGATAGAGAATCGGCCCCGAAATAATAACTTGTAGTGTCCCTGTCTTTGGCTTTGGTTACCCAAGTCTCATATATTTTGCATACCCTTCTTACCCTGATGGCGTCATGTATCGTGAAGTCGCTTTCACTCAAGGCGGCGGATCGTTATGTAATGATAACCATAACTCGTTGGCATGCACCCTAGGGTATAAAAAAGGTGCGCTTACTTGGTCGCTCAAACCCTTGAGTGTGGAGACCTAGTTATGAGCAACCCTTCGCAGATGAGAGCTTTATCCATATCCTTGTAAGCCCATATGCGAACCATAGTTATATGTCCTATAGAAGCTACCCCCCATGCTTGTGTTTGGGCCCATTATCATTTGGATCCATTTGGACTTCTCGACATAGGATACGAACTCGTTGAGCCATTTAAACTGGGACGAGTTTGTATCTTATGATGATTGGGCCAAAAGTTTTCAAAATGATGATGGATCGCCATGTGTTTGGGTCCTCTATCATTTGAACTTATTTAGCCACCTTATCGCAAAAGTGTAAACCTGTTGGGCCTTTTCAACTGGGACAAGTTTACACCTCGAAATAACCTGGTTGAACGCTTTAAAATGATAACGGACCAACTTGTATGAAAACCTTGATGGGCTTAGAAGGTCCAAACATGATCCGAATATGCCAAACGTATGAGTCCGATATCCGCACTAGCTTTCATTCAGGAAGGATATGCCTTGTCACAGCATATTTGTATACTTTTGGATATCTTCAAGTCCATCCTCGCCACAACCGTGATTACCGAGGGCCCAATTCGTCATTTCTAGACAATGGCACGCTCCCCATAATAGGCTTAGTCAATCTTGTAAATGTGTGGCCTTTGTCTATTACTGATGAAAAGGGACTGAGGTAGCCAACGTTCACCCATGTAGCGTAGGAGAGAACGATTTTGTGTACCCCACATTGGTGCATAAAATGAGTCATACCTAGGACAGAAATGGATTTACCACGAGTGTGGGAGGAATAAGGTCGGAAGGATATATGTTATTTTGATAACCACACGCATCATGTTGACCCCTTGTCTTAAGAACCACATCCATCTCATGCATCTCATGCATACACGCATCATGCTGACCCATTGTCTTAAAAGCCATCAATAACCACATGCATCTCATACATCTCATGCATACACGCATCTCATACATCTCATGCATACACGCATCATGTGGAACCCTTGTCTTAAAAGCCATCATAGATATCCGTTGGATTAGAGAAGAAGAAAGGACTGTTATAACCCTTAGAACCCAAACCACATCCAAACCTTATACCACACCACCTCGACCTAAATGTATAATGTCATTTTCATCAGCAAAAATGCCACGAAACTGACAACTCCACCCGCCTTAGGCATGAGATCCAAAACCTCATTGACACCCATAAGATACCCGGCCCAGAAAAATAACAACCCAACACACACAGAAACCCTCTACCCAACTACCACTCAGTTCCACCACCCACCTACATGATCAACTCCGGTCTGCCCGAAAGCTTTGTCTTCCAAACTCTCAACCACCAAGCTTCTTGCATGGTGATATGAAACAGCAGTAGTGAAGATGAAACAGAGTAGGGGAGAGATTTCTGGGAAAACCTCTCAAGCAGTGACGAAGAGGAGAAGCCGATGGAATACTTTGCGAAAGCCACATGAGAGCCTGAACCTGTAGAAGGCAATGGGATCATAGTACCGCGATTCGAAATCTTCAAAGATGTGATGGGTGTAGGCATTGCATTTTTGCATATCAGCCCGATGATGAGTCTCGTATGGAGACACTACCTCTTTAGTTGTGAAAGCCGCGGGAAATGGACGTTGGAAGGGTAAAGTTGGAAAATGGAATTTTTGTCAGATTTAACTCGCTTGTTTCGCTTCGAGTTCGCTTGTTGGACCTCTGTTTTAAAACACACCAAACCCATTAAAACACATCTCACAAATTAAATAATTAAAATATTTAAAACACATCTCACAAATTAAATAATTAAAACCAATTAAAATTAAACTTAAATTAATTAAATCACATTCACCAATTAAATTGAACTTGAAATTAAATTAAATTAAATTCCTAATTTAAATAAAACACATTCCTAAATTAAATTAAATCACCTTCCTAAATTAAATAAATCATATCCTTAACTAAAAAGAATAAATCAAATCATTTCCCTTAATTAAAAGATTTTCCCTATCTCATTTTAATTAAAAGATATCCCCAATTAACACACAAATCATTCTCCTACCCAAACAAGGTAAAACCCCCTCCATTGACCTATAAAAAGAACCATTCACCCATCTTTCCAAACCCTGGCGGGCTGGCTCATTCTCAAGAAAACCACAAATAAGAAAAATAAACCCTAGCTTATCACTCACGTCTTCTCTCTCTCGCCCTTCTCTCTAAAACCATAAGCCCTCTCTCTCATCATCAGCCACTCAACGCCTAAACACTTCACCTTAAAAACACACTCACGCTTCAGCCTCATAAACGCATAAACCGACACAGCCATAAAACCCTCCACTCACGCATCACACTACCCTCACAAACCGACAAACACCTCATCACCATCTCGCCACATAGCGCATGACCTTGCTCCCCTCTACGCACCCAAACAGCCACTGCCAGCGCCACTCTCCACTCACACCTGCCCCTCACGAAACCAACCTTCACAGCCTACCTACTCACGGCTAAAAGCACACCGACCCTCACAAATCAAAAGAACAAAGCCACGCACTCATCTTCTCCATGCACAGCACGTAGACCAGCCCCTTTGACCACACCTCACCGCTTCAACACGCCCATCACAAAAGCCTCACGCTTAGCCTGCCACACAGCCTTCCAACGCAATTAATCATCAAAGCCTCCACAATGTTGCACCTGCCACCACGTAATTAATGGTCAAAAGCCCTCGCCTACACGCCACCTGCCTCTCCTTTCAACAAACCAGACGCCATTAGCCACAACAACACCTCACAAACCGAGCAATAAGGAATCAGCCCATACACCAAACCGAGACCTAAAACAGTGAACAAACTACCGTGAAAATAGTCCTGAAACCAGCCCCTTTACACCCTCAAAAACTGTCCGGAAACCCTTCTAAAACTGCCCGGAATTTCCCTCAAAACACCAGCCATAAAACTGCTCAAAACAGTCCCCTAATTACCAAAACAGTGACAAGAAAACACAACAAAAACAGCAGCGAAACGGAGTGAAAACAGCAGCCCAGACAGCGAAACATCGAGGAGAAACGTTGGATTAGTGAACCAGAAAAGTTGCGGATCATCCACCCTTCCAACGGACGTGTAACGCCCTTTCGTGAGACGACAAAAGAGGTTAGACCCGAGGGCACCCTTTTATTTATTATCCTTCGTTTATTTTATTTATCTTAGAAATATCATCGTATGAGAGTCGTTTGTGGCATGATGTGATTGTTGGATGAGCGGGATATGTGCTCCCTTTTGTGGTATATCGGATGGAAACCCGGACGTAAATTCCGTAGCCGAATCCGAATGGACGGTAGTGCGGTTTGTACTCAGGATACAATGCCACGTACCACTTAAGAGACACGTATTTCGTCTCATCCAAAATTTGTATTTAAGCATGTTATAGTTTCTAGGCCATTTATTTATTATTTTAAGCATGATTTAATTTAGTCTTGTTATTTAATTTTCAAAGCATGATTGTGTTATTTAGGCATGTTGTTTCTTCATTCTTTATGCATGATGTTTCGTTTAGTTTATGTTTATGTTTAATTAGTTATTTGTTTACTTTGGTTTAATGGTTCAATATGCTTGTTGTGTTATATTGCGTGGAGTTATTTGGATGAAAGCATGTTAGATCTAAGTACCCTTGAGCATGATTATTGAGTAGACTCGGTTGATTAATTGCACAAATCATATCATCACAAGTGACATAAGTAAGGGACCATTCCGAACCCAACGGTTTGAGGTCTTCCCTTGCGAGGGGTGAGTGCGGCCTTAAATCTTTGTCCCGGTTCACACCGGGTGGCGACTCCATGTTATTTTATACTTCCCAACTAGGCCGCGAGCCTAGAACAGCGTCGCCCAGGTTCTGTTGTCTACAGTCTGGCGACTCCACTGGGGATATTTTGAATCGACCTCGAAATCATATCTTGTGATGTGTATAATTTGTGCATTAGTTGACCATTTCTATAGTGGTTTGAGGGGGTTAATCAAAGGCTTTGTTGAAGCTAGGTGATGGTTGGGTGTCTTCCTTCACTCACTACCCTTCGGGGAAAAGCTGTGAAGGCACCTAGATAAATCATTACTTCTAGCTCGTTGTGACAGACTAGTTTGGAGGACTCGTTGTTTATTCCTGACACCAAGCGATAAGAGCCTAAGGGGCTTGGGTACTTAAGAGAGTCTCGCTCCACCCTCCCTCTGGGGAATCTACAACGGAAATCCATTCGACAGTTCGTCACACACCGTAACTCGTTGGCACGTACCGTAAGGTATAAAAAAGGTGCACTCACTTGGTCGCTTGAACCCTTGAGTGGGGAGTCCTAGTTGTGGATAATCCTTCGTCAAACGAGAGCCTTTGTCCACACTACTGTAAACCCACATGTGAACCATAGTTGTATGACCTATAGGGGCCACCCTTTATGCTTTTGATAACCCCATGCATATTGTGTCTCATACATCACATGCATCTCATGCATACATGCATCATATTAACCCTCGTGTCTTAAAAGCCATCATAGATATCTGTTGGGTTAGAAAAAAAAGGAAGACTTGTCAAAGAAGAGTTTAACAAACATTGACATTGGGGAAAAGGAAATTGAGAAACAGAGAAATTTACGGCAGAGATAGAAAGACCATTGGGGGCCTTCAGAAAAAAAAAAGAAAAAAAGAGAAAAAAAAAGAAAAAAAATAAAAAAAAAAGAAGAAAAAGAGAAAAAAAAAAAGAAAAAAAATTGTTTGTTTTTAGTCCTTGATAGTTAGACATAAGTCCAATGATGAAATTGTTTGATTCGGGGTGAAACCTTAGAAACGATAAACCCTTGACGTGCTTTTATCTGATACTTTGAGTGATTGATCTATGTCAGACTCGTAAACACTCCACTATAGGTTCTTAGCAGTGAAAACCTGAGTAGTTAGCAAGGTGACTAGTTGAAGAAATTTTAGGTCGGTGAATGACCGTTTGCTTAGATGTCTATCTTGATTTGCTTATGTTATGATGTGTGGTATGGTTGAAAATAAAAGAAAAGTCTCTAAAGAAAAGAATTGAACCGCCTATAACCGATAAGCGTGAAGCTACCCATGGGTGAGTATTAGGACCACCATGAGGAGAAATGCTACCTTAAAGGGTAGGTGTGTTGAAAAAAAAAAAAGAAGAAAAAGAAAAAAAAAAGAAGATCAAAATGAAAAGAGAAAAAGAGAGAGACAAAAGAGAAATAAAACCTTACCACATGGAGCACAGAAAAGCAACTGCAGGCATAATTGAGATATCTAGGTTGGTTTGACCCATCGATCCCGATTTTTGAAACGAAATCATCAAGTTAGCTTACCTAAGGATTAAGCTGTGAAAGAATATTTGCACACACACACTTTGAGTCTGGCTTAGATCATTTATTCAAAGACTCAGATTTGAGTTGCATTGAGTGTTTTGAATGTCTCTGGTTTCATTACTGAGCATTCTTTGAGGACAATGATATGTATAACTATTGGGACTATTTCGTAGAATGTGATATAGCATGATGATATGGAAGGCCCCACCATATGGTTCATCTTGACCAAATACAAACAGCGGAGAGCAGAAAGCTAAACCAAGACTGGGGGTGACCAGTCTACCACACCGTGAATCAAGGACATAACAAGATATTAAGTCATTAGACCAGAGAGAAGACTGAGCAGTCGCCTGGAGAACTGGTGGAAGACCTAACCCAACATAATAGGAAATTCATGCATGCATGCATACACGTAACATATTTTTGCATTCTTTTTTGTGTTTGTTTCGTTTTGAATTCACAGGTTTCAAAGATGAAAAAGAGAAAGCGGCAAAGACAAGCCAACCAGAATCAGCAACATATGAGTAATAGTTTTGGGGATGAGTCCCAGGGTTGAGGCCCATATCAGTATCAGTTTTAGGGCGAGGCCTACATCAATATCAGTCTGGGGGCGAGGCCCACATCAGTGTCTGTATGAGGGCGAGGCCCCCATTAGTTTCAGTTTGGGGTCGAGGCCCATATCAGTATTCGTTTGGGGATGAGTCTCGGGGTTGAGGCCCACATCAGTATCAGTTTGGGGCGAGGCCCACATCAGCTTGGGGCGAGGCCCACATCAGTTTCAGTTTTGGGTCGAGGCCCGTATCAGTATTCGTTTGGGGATGAGTCCCGGGGTTGAGGCCCACATCAGTATCAGTTTTGGGGCAAGGCCCACATCAGCTTCAGTCTAGGGGCGAGGCCCACATCAGTATCAGTTTGGGGCGAGGCCCACATCGGTATCAACTCAGGGTCGAGGCCCACATTATCAGCAGTTTGGGGAATGAATCCTAGGGTCGAGGCCCACATCGTCAGAGTTTCGGGAATGAATCCCAGGGGAAGGAATCCCACATCGCTAGAGTTTTGGAGTGAATCCAGGGAATGAATCCCAAGGCCGAGGCCCACGTCATCAGAATTTGGAATGAATCCGGGAATGGATCCCAGGGTCGAGGCCCTACCTTGTCAGCAGTTTCGGGAATGAGTCCCAGGGTCGAGGCCCACATCAGACATTAGCATCAGTCTGGGGCGAGGCCCATATTAGCATCAGTATCAATCTTGCCGGGTATGGCACTCTGGGGGCGAGGCCCACATCATTATCGGTATCAGTGTTGCCGGGTATGACACTCTATGGGCGAGGCCCACATTAGTTCAGTATCAGTCTTGCCGGGTATGGCACTCTGGGGGCGAGGCCCACATCATTATCAGCATTAGTTTTGCCGGGTATGGCACTCCGGGTATGGAGACATCAGTATCAGTTTTGCCAGGTACGGCACTCCAGGTATGGAGATATCAGATCAGTTTTGCCAGGTACGGCACTCCAGGTATTGAGATATCAGATCAGCCAGGTACGGCACTCCGAGTATGAAGACATCAGATCAGTTCTGCCAGATATAGCATTCTGGGGGCGAGGCCCGCATTACATAAGATCAGTTTCTGCCGGGTATGGCATTCTGGGGGTGAGGCCCACATTAGCATCAGTATCAGCATTGCCGGGTATGACACTCTAGGGGCGAGGCCCACATTGGTTCAGCATCGGTTTCTGTCAGGTATGGCACTCTGGGGGCGAGGCCCACATTGGTTCAGTATCGGTTTCTGCCGGGTATGACACTCTGGGGGCGAGGCCCACATTGGGTCAGCATCAATTTCTGCCGAGTAGGGCACTCTAGGGGCGAGGCCCACATCAATTCAGCATCAGTTTCTGCCGGGTATGGCATTCTGGGGGCGAGGCCCACATTGGTTCAGTATCGGTTTCTGCCGGGTATGGCACTCTGGGGGCGAGGCCCACATTGGTTCAGCATCAGTTTCTGCCGAGGATGGCATTCTGGGGGCGAGGCCCATATCACATCAGTTTCAGCTTCTGCCGAGAATGGCATTTTGGGGGCGAAGCCCATATTGAGATCAGATCAGTTTCGGCCGAGGATGGCATTCTGAGGGCGAGGCCCATATCACATCAGTTTCAGCTTCTGACGAGAATGGCATTTTGGGGGCGAAGCCCATATTGAGATCAGATCAGTTTCGGCCGAGGATGGCATTCTGGGGGCGAGGCCCATATCACATCAGTTTCAGCCTCTGCCGAGAATGGCATTTTGGGGGCGAAGCCCGTATTGAGATCAGATCAGTTTCGGCCAAGGATGTCATTCTTGGGCGAGGCCCATATTACATCAGATCATTACAGTCCGGGAATGGACAGCTCGGGAATGAGCACGCCGGGAATGGCACTCCGGGAATGGAGATTAAGTCCGGGAATGGACAGCTCGGGAATGAGCACGCTCGGGAATGAGCACGCCGGGAATGGCACTCCGGGAATGGAGATTTAGTCCGGGAATGGACAGTCCGGGAATGGACAGCTCGGGAATGAGCGCGCCGGGAATGGCATTCCGGGAATGGAGATTTAGTCCGGGAATGGACAGCTCGGGAATGAGCACGCCGGGAATGGCACGCCGAGAATGGCACTCCGGGAATGGAGATCGGTTCGGGAATGGACCACAACGGTGACAGTTCGGGAATGGACTTCATCACATCATATCACAACAATACTTCGGGAATGGAGATCGGTTCGGGAATGGACCACAACGGTGACAGTTCGGGAATGGACTTCATCACATCACATCACAACAACACTCCAGGAATGGAGATCGGTTCGGGAATGGACCACAACGGTGACAGTTCGGGAATGGACTTCATCACACTACATCACAGCTACACTCCGGGAATGGAGATCGGTTCGGGAATGGACCACAATGGTGACAGTTCGGGAATGGACTCCACCACACCACATCACATCATCGGTTCGGGAATGGACCACAACGGTGACAGTTCGGGAATGGACTTCATCACATCATATCATAACAATACTCCGGGAATGGAGATCGGTTCGGGAATGGACCACAACGGTGACAGTTCGGGAATGGACTTCATCACATCACATCACAACAACACTCCAGGAATGGAGATCGGTTCGGGAATGGACCACAACGGTGACAGTTCGGGAATGGACTTCATCACACTACATCACAGCTACACTCCGGGAATGGAGATCGGTTCGGGAATGGACCACAACGGTGACAGTTCGGGAATGGACTCCACCACACCACAGCACATCATCGGTTCGGGAATGGACCATGGGTCGAAGCACCTCAACATCAACTCAAATCAACACGGCAAGTCAAGTGGCAGCTGGCGAGCCAGGTAAGTAAAAATGCATTGCACGTACTTTGATAGAATTGTCATTGTCACACACTGCACAAGCCCATCAAAGTGGGGGCGATTGTAGGCATTGCATTTTTGCATATCAGCCCGATGATGAGTCTCGTATGGAGACACTACCTCTTTAGTTGTGAAAGCCGCGGGAAACGGACGTTGGAAGGGTAAAGTTGGAAAAATAATTTTTGTCAGATTTAACTCGCTTGTTTCGCTTCGGGTTCGCTTGTTGGACCTCTGTTTTAAAACACACCAAACCCATTAAAACACATCTCACAAATTAAATAATTAAAATATTTAAAACACATCTCACAAATTAAATAATTAAAACCAATTAAAATTAAACTTAAATAAAATTAAATCACATTCACCAATTAAATTGAACTTGAAATTAAATTAAATTAAATTCCTAATTTAAATAAAACACATTCCTAAATTAAATTAAATCACCTTCCTAAATTAAATAAATCATATCCTTAACTAAAAAGAATAAATCAAATCATTTCCCTTAATTAAAAGATTTTCCCTATCTCATTTTAATTAAAAGATATCCCCAATTAACACACAAATCATTCTCCTACCTAAACAAGGTAAAACCCCCTCCATTGACCTATAAAAAGAACCATTCACCCATCTTTCCAAACCCTGGCGGGCTGGCTCATTCTCAAGAAAACCACAAACAAGAAAAATAAACCCTAGCTTATCACTCACGTCTTCTCTCTCTCGCCCTTCTCTCTAAAACCATAAGCCCTCTCTCTCATCATCAGCCACTCAACGCCTAAACACTTCACCTTAAAAACACACTCACGCTTCAGCCTCATAAACGCATAAACCGACCACAGCCATAAAACCCTCCACTCACGCATCACACTACCCTCACAACCGACAAACACCTCATCACCATCTCGCCACATAGCGCATGACCTTGCTCCCCTCTACGCACCCAAACAGCCACTGCCAGCGCCACTCTCCACTCACACCTGCCCCTCACGAAACCAACCTTCACAGCCTACCTACTCACGGCTAAAAGCACACCGACCCTCACAAATCAAAAAAACAAAGCCACGCACTCATCTTCTCCATGCACAGCACGTAGACCAGCCCCTTTGACCACACCTCACCGCTTCAACACGCCCATCACAAAAGCCTCACGCTTAGCCTGCCACACAGCCTTCCAACGCAATTAATCATCAAAGCCTCCACAATGCTGCACCTGCCACCACGTAATTAATGGTCCAAAAGCCCTCGCCTACACGCCACCTGCCTCTCCTTTCAACAAACCAGACGCCATTAGCCACAACAACACCTCACAAACCGAGCAATAAGGAATCAGCCCATACACCAAACCGAGACCTAAAACACAGTGAACAAACTACCGTGAAAACAGTCCTGAAACCAGCCCCTTTACACCCTAAAAAAACTGTCCGGAAAACCCTTCTAAAACTGCCCGGAATTTCCCTCAAAACACCAGCCATAAAACTGCTCAAAATAGTCCCCTAATTACCAAAACAGTGACAAGAAAACACAACAAAAACAGCAGCGAAACGGAGTGAAAACAGCAGCCCAGACAGCGAAACATTTAGGAGAAACGTTGGATTAGTGAACCAGAAAAGTTGCGGATCATCCACCCTTCCAACGGACGTGTAACGCCCTTTCGTGAGACGACAAAAGAGGTTAGACCTGAGGGCACCCTTTTATTTATTATCCTCGTTTATTTTATTTATCTTAGAAATATCATCGTATGAGAGTCGTTTGTGGCATGATGTGATTGTTGGATGAGCGGGATATGTGCTCCCTTTTTGTGTATATCGGATGGAAACCCGGACGTAAATTCCGTAGCCGAATCCGAATGGACGGTAGTGCGGTTTGTACTCGGGATACAACGCCACGTACCACTTAAGAGACACGTATTTCGTCTCATCCAAAATTTGTATTTAAGCATGTTATAGTTTCTAGGCCATTTATTTATTATTTTAAGCATGATTTAATTTAGTCTTGTTATTTAATTTTCAAAGCATGATTGTGTTATTTAGGCATGTTGTTTCTTCATTCTTTATGCATGATGTTTCGTTTAGTTTATGTTTATGTTTAATTAGTTATTTGTTTACTTTGGTTTAATGGTTCAATATGCTTGTTGTGTTATATTGCGTGGAGTTATTGGAGATGAAAGCATGTTAGATCTAAGTACCCTTGAGCATGATTATTGAGTAGACTCGGTTGATTAATTGCACAAATCATATCATCACAAGTGACATAAGTAAGGGACCATTCCGAACCCAACGGTTTGAGGTCTTCCCTTGCGAGGGGTGAGTGCGGCCTTAAATCTTTGTCCCGGTTCACACCGGGTGGCGACTCCATGTTATTTTGTACTTCCCAACTAGGCCGCGAGCCTAGAACAGCGTCGCCCAGGTTCTGTTGTCTACAATGGGCAAAGAACCACAAGCAGAGGAAGTTGCAAAAGAGGAAGATAAAAGGGAGGAAAAACTACTGCAGTTGATGAATCTGACGCTCGAAGAAAGCAAGAAGACGGAAGAAGACTGTAAATGACGAAGATGTTTATTTTCCTAACTTATTTAATTGTAATCTTGCGTTTATTAATCATAAAGACATTGATTTTACTTACTTGTTCGAGTCTTTTCTTGTTAGTCTGCATCATAACACGCATGACATGAGCATATTTGACATTAACTCAACAAGACAAATGCATTTAATCTTGGTACGTGAAAACCCCAAGGAAATTTTAATTGCAAGTGAGGTTACCTCTGATGAGCGGAAAGAATTAGAGAGAATATTAATAAAATATGTAAAAGTATTCGCCTGGTCCTATGAAGATATGCCAGGAGTAGACAAGGGTATTGCCCAGCACATGATACCAACTTATCCGAACATGAGGCTAGTAAAATAGAAGCTCCGAAAAATGAGGCAAGAATGGGCCGAAAAAGGTTAGGGATATAAGTGGACCCTGAAAAGATCAAGGCAATCACCATGATGCCCGCACCAAAGACAGAAAAGGAAGTTAGAGCTTTTCTCGGGAAAATCCAGTATATCAGGGACCCTGAAAAGATCAAGGCAATTACCAAGTGTAGACAACAGAACCTGGGCAACGCTGTTCTAGGCTCGCGGCCTAGTTGGGAGTACGAAATAACATAGAGTCGCCACCCGGTGTGAACCGGGACAATGAGATTTAAGGCCGCACTCACCCCTCGCAAGGGAAGACCTCAAACCGTTGGGTTCGGAATGGTCCCTTACTTATGTCACTTGTAATGAAAGGATTTATGTAATAATTTAATCAAGTCTAAGTAACATTTATTTCCAATAGTATCATGCTTCTAAATTCACATGCATACATCAACAAGTTCATCACAACATGCAACATCACATGGCAATCTCATGAACATATTTCAATCATATGATATGGAAAACTAAGAACAACCTAATCATGCTTGAGTACTATCTCATGAATACATCGAATGGATAAATGCAGGAATACAAATAATATGATTGGCTACATAATGCAAGGAGATCAACCAAGAGGCAATTATGCATGAATATGATAAGACAGACTCAGTTCAGTGTGTGCGCGTTCGTGTAGCGTTCGTAAACGCGTTCGAACGGTAAACAGAAGGTTCGCGTTCGTGTAGCGTTTGATAACGCGTTCGAACGGGACCAGACCTGATGATACAAAATGCATGCGCGTTCGAGTAGCGTTTGATAACGTGTTCGAACAATAAACAGAAGGTTCGCGTTCGAATTACGTTCGATGACGCGTTCGAACAGGAACTGGCAGATTGCATACATTCATATGGTTTTAGATATCGCATTCAAACAGGATTACAACAACGACATATCTAATCACATGGACACCTAAATCATGCATAAAGATTAACATACTAAGGGCTAAATCATGCTAAATAAATAAATAACGTGCTAACTACATCATGCTCAAATACAAGTTTGGATGAAACGAAATACATGTATCCCTCAAGTGGTACGTGGAGTTGTATCCCAAGTACAGACCGCACTACCGTCCATTCAGATTCGGCTACGGAATTTACGTCCGGGTTTCCATCCGATATACCACAAAAGAGAACATGCATTCCGTTCATCTAGAGTTCACATCATGCCTCAACAAACGACTCTCATGCGATAATAAATAAAAGACAAATGAAAGATAATAAATACAAGGTGCCCTCAGGTCTAACCTTTTATGTCGTCTCTCGGTAGTACGGTGTACGGTCGTCGGAAGGGTGGATGCTCCGCAACTCTTCCAGTTCACTGGTTCACTGCTCTCGTTCATTGTCTTACTGTTTTGGGTCGTCGTTCTCCGTCTTTTGCTGCTGCATTTGACTCCGATTCTCTACCGCTTTGCGGGTGTATCTTAGTTACTGTTTTTAGGGTGTTTTGGCTACTGTTTTGGGTGTGATTTTTGGTGGTGTTATGGTGTGGTTCGGGGGCTGTTTTATGTGTGTTTTGGGGCTCTTGTGTGGCTGACGCAGTGGGGGGAAGTGTGTTGAAAGGGCGAAGGTGAGGCAGTTTGTTAATTGTGTTGTGTTTATGGCGTTGAAGGGCTGTGTGGCATGGGCAGATTTGTGAGGCTTATGGACGTGTAGGGCTGATCGGTTTGTGAAGATGCTTTTAACGTGAAGGCTTAGAGTTATTTTCTTTTGTGTCTTGTGATTTGTGTGGGTTGTGTGTATATTATGTGTATGAGCTAGGGGAGGCTTTTCTTGTATGAATGAGCTAGAAGATTGGATGTCTTGGTTATGGGTTGTTTATATAGAGAATGGCTAGGGCTACTCCTTGTCTCACAAGTAAGGGATTTAGCATTAAAGGGAGGATTTGATTTGGTGTTGGACAAGGAAAGCAAGGGATTTGATTGGCTTGGTTTAGGAATACAATATTTTAAGTTAGGAATAATATATATTTGATTGGGAATATAATTGGTGATTGATTTTAATAAGGCATGACATCTTTTTAATTTGGTATGTGATTTTTAGATTTGTTTTGATTTCACCATGTGTTAATATGTGTTTTAAGTGGGCTTGGGCGTGTGGGCCAAGGTTTGGGCGAATGGGCTTAATGTGAGGCTAGCAGCAAAACCAGAATTACCGACACTGTTCGAACGCTTCCTCGAACGCGGCACGAACGCCTGCAATCTGTTTGGAGTTCGAATGAATTAACGAATGCAGCACGAACGAAAATAATGAACCTTGTTTATTCTGAATTTCCCCTTCCGACGTCCATTTCTCGTGACTTCCGTGACTTAAAAAGTAGTGCCTCCAAATGAGACTCATCATAGGGACTAATATGCAAAAATACAGTGCCTACAGTCGTCCCCACTTTGATGGGACTTGTGCAGTGTGTGACTTTGAACAATCCTATCAAAGTTATGCAATGCATTTTCACTTACCTGGCTCGGCTGCTGCCTCGAGCTGAGTTGGTGCTGCAGTGGACCTCGATCCTGGGACGCATCCCAATAACTGCATCCGGCAACGGGGGCACCTCGACCCAATACCGTTGACTATAGGGACCTCACCCTCGAACTGATGATGTAGTGGGTACCTCGACCCTGGGCACTCGACCCGGAACTACAACTGACAACGGGGGCACCTCGACCCAACACCGCTGACTATAGGGACCTCGCCCTCGAACTGATGATGTAGTGGGTACCTCGACACTGGGCACCTCGACCGGAACTACAGCTGACAACGGGGGCACCTCGACCCTGGGCACCTCGACCCAACACCGCTGACTATAAGGACCTCGCCCTCGAACTGATGTGTGTCTCCATACCCGGAGAGATGACATGATATGGGCCTCGCCCCCAAGCTGATATGGGCCTCGCCCCTTGGGACTCATCCCAAAAACTGAAATTGCGTTGACGCTGTGGCTCATTTCTGACGCTTTCTTTCTTCGAACCTGCGAACACAAAACAGAAACAAACACGAAGAGAATGCAATGTTACGTGTATGCATGAATGATTTTCTTATCCGTTGGGTTAGGTCTTCCTTGGTCCATTTCCGAACCGTGCTCCATTTTCAGAGTGCCATTTTCAGCGAGATGAGATGATGGTCCATTTCGAACCGTGCTCCATTTTCGGGGTGCCCTTTTCAGTGAGATGTGATAATGGTCCATTTCCGAACCGTTGTTGATGAGAGATGGTCCATTTCCGAACCGTGCTGATAATGATGTGGTCCATTTTCGAACCTTGCTCCATTCTTGGAGTGCCATTCCTGGCGTGCCATTCTCGGCGTGCTCATTCTCGAGATGTCCATTCTCGGACTATATCTCCATTCTCGGAGTGCCATTCTCGACAGAACTGATCTGATGTGATGCGGGCTCGCCCCCAGAATGCCATACCCGGCAATGCTGATCTGATGTAATATGGGCCTCGCCCCCAGAATGCCATACCCGGCAAGACTGATACTGATGTTAATACGGGCATCGCCCCAAACTGATGCTGATGTGGGCCTCGCCCTAAACTGATGCTGATGTGGGCCTCGGCCCTGGGATTCATTCCAAATTCTGAAGACTTGGGCCTCGGCCCTGGGATTCATTCCCTGGATTCATTCCAAATTCTGATGACGTGGGCCTCGACCCTGGGATTCATTCCCTGATTCATTCCAAAATTCTGACGATGTGGGCCTCGGCCCTAGGATTCATTCCTGGAGTCATTCCAAAATTCTTCTGATGTGGGCCTCAGCCCTGGGATTCATTCCCTGGGAGTCATTCCAAAATTCTTCTGATGTGGGCCTCAGCCCTGGGATTCATTCCCTGGATTCATTCCAAAATTCTTCTGATGTGGGCCTCAGCCCTGAGATTCATTCCCTGGATTCATTCCAAAATTCTGCTGATGTGGGCCTCAGCCCTGAGATTCATTCCCTGGATTCATTCCAAAATTCTGCTGATGTGGGCCTCAGCCCTGGGATTCATTCCCTGGATTCATTCCAAAATTCTTCTGATGTGGGCCTCAGCCATGGGATTCATTCCCTGGAGTCATTCCAAAATTCTTCTGATGTGGGCCTCAGCCCTGGGATTCATTCCCTAAAACTGATATTGATGTGGGTCTCGCCCCCAGACTGATACTAATGTAGGCCTCGGCCCTGGGACTCATCCCCAAACTGATACTGATGTGGGCATCGGCCCTAACTGATACTGACATGGGCCTCACCCCCAGACTGATATTGATATGGGCCTCGCCCCCAGACTGATAGTAATGTAGGGCTCGGCCCTGGGACTCATCCCCAAACTGATACTGATGTGGGCCTCGGCCCTAACTGATACTGACATGGGCCTCGCCCCCATACTGATATTGATATGGGCCTCGCCCCCAGACTGATACTACTGTAGGCCTCGGCCCTGGGACTCATCCCCAAACTGATACTGATGTGGGCCTCGGCCCTAACTGATACTGACATGGGCCTCGCCCCCAGACTGATATTGATATGGGCCTCGCCCCCAGACTGATATTGATATGGGCCTCGCCCCTGTGATTCATTTCTGAAACTACTGACATGGGCCTCAACCTTGGGATTCATTCCAACACTCTAACGATGTGGCCCTCGACCCTGGGACTCATCCCCAAAACTACTACTCATATGTTGCTGATTCTCGTTGTCTTGTCTTTTCCCTAACCCATCGGGAATCTATGATGGCTTTTAAATCACAAGAGTTAACATGATGCATGTATGCATGGGGTGCATGGGATGCATATGATACAAGGAATATATCAACTCATTAAAATTCTCACACAAATCGACCCATCATCATTTTAGAAGCTTTTGGGCTAACTGTCATAGGAGTGAACTCGTCTCAGTTTAAATGGCCCAACAAGTTCACATCTCATGGCAAGAAGTCCAACCGTATCCAAATGATAATGTTCCTAAACACAAACATATAATGGCCCATTGGCGTTTTAGAAGCTTTTGGCCCAATCATCATAAGATATGTTCTTGTCCCAGTTTAAATGGCCCAACAAGCCCATATCTCATGACAAAAGGTCTGAATGGATCCAATGACAATGTTCCAAGCATACAAGAAAGATAATGCAAACATAAAACAATAATTTCTACAGAATGGCCCATCAACATTTCAGAAGCTTTGGGCCTAATAGTCATAAGGTACGAACTCGCCCCAGTTTAAATGGCCCAGCAAGTCCGCATTTCTGACAATAGTCCAACTGCATCCAAATGAGGATGGTCCACAAGCACATATTCAAGGAAATAATTGTTACTTTAGCCAACCCGGTCTGTGGGTGGGTTAGCAAGAGTATATACAAAGGCTCTCACCGGCGAAGGATGGCCCACAACTAGGTCTCCCCACTCAAGGGTTCGAGCAACCAAGTGAGCGCACCCCTTTTTATACACTAAAGTACGTGCCAATGAGCTATGGTGTGTGACGGACTGTCAAATGGATTTCCCGTTGTAGATTCCCCAGATGGAAGGTGGAGCGAGGCTCACTTAAATACCCAAGCCTCTTAGGCTCTTATCGTTTGGTGTCAGGAATAAACAACGAGTCCTCCAAATTAGTCCATCACAAAAGGCTACGAGTAGATGGCTATCTAGGTGCCTTCACAGCTTTTCCTTCTAGAAAGGTAGTGAGTGAAGGAAGACACCAAACCATTACCTAGCCTTAAAATGCCTTTGATTAAACCCTCACTTTATCCACTATAGACACGGTCAATTAAAAAATAAATACAAACATTACAAGACAATATTTCGGGGCCGATTCTCTATCCCCAGTGGAGTCGCCAGACTGTGGGACACAGAACCTGGGCGACGCTGTTCTAGGCTCGCGGCCTAGTTGGGAGTACGAAATAACATGGAGTCGCCACCCGGTGTGAACCAGGACAATGAGATTTAAGGCCGCACTCACCCCTCGCAAGGGAAGACCTCAAACCGTTGGGTTCGGAATGGTCCCTTACTTATGTCACTTGTAATGAAAGGATTTATGTAATAATTTAATCAAGTCTAAGTAACACTTATTTCCAATAGTATCATGCTTCTAAATTCACATGCATACATCAACAAGTTCATCACAACATGCAACATCACATGGCAATCTCATGAACATATTTCAATCATATGATATGGAAAACTAAGAACAACCTAATCATGTTTGAGTACTATCTCATGAATACATTGAATGGATAAATGTAGGAATACAAATAATATGATTGGCTACATAATGCAATGGAGATCAACCAAGAGGCAATTATGCATGAATATGATAAGACAGACTCAGTTCAGTGTGTGCGCGTTCGTGTAGCGTTCGTAAACGCGTTCGAACGGTAAACAAAAGGTTAGCGTTCGTGTAGCGTTTGATAACGCGTTCGAACGGGACCAGATCTGATGATATAAAATGCATACGCGTTCGAGTAGCGTTTGATAACGCGTTCGAATGATAAACAGAAGGTTCGCGTTCGAATTGGGTTCGATGACGCGTTCGAACAAGAACTGGCAGATTGCATACATTCATATGGTTTTAGATATCGCATTCAAACAGGATTACAACAACGACATATCTAATCACATGGACACCTAAATCATGCATAAAGATTAACATACTAAGGGCTAAATCATGCTAAATAAATAAATAACGTGCTAACTACATCATGCTCAAATACAAGTTTGGATGAAACGATATACATGTATCCCTCAAGTGGTACGTGGAGTTGTATCCTGAGTACAGACCGCATTACCGTCCATTCGGATTCGGCTACGGAATTTACGTCCGGGTTTCCATCCGATATACCACAAAAGAGAACACGCATTCCGTTCATCTAGAGTTCACATCATGCATCAACAAACGACTCTCATGCGATAATAAATAAAAGACAATTGAAAGATAATAAATACAAGGTGCCCTCAGGTCTAACCTTTTATGTCGTCTCTCGGTAGTACGGTGTACGGTCGTCGGAAGGGTGGATGCTCCGCAACTCTTCCGGTTCACTGGTTCACTGCTCTCGTTCGTTGTCTTACTGTTTTGGGTTGTCGTTCTCCGTATTTTGCTGCTGCATTTGACTCCGATTCGCTACCGCTTTGCGGGTGTATCTTAGTTATTGTTTTTAGGGTGTTTTGGCTACTGTTTTGGGTGTGATTTTCGGTGGTGTTATGGTGTGGTTCGGGGGCTGTTTTATGTGTGTTTTGGGGCTCTTGTGTGGCTGACGCAGTGGGGGGAAGTGTGTTGAAAGGGCGAAGGTGAGGCAGTTTGTTAATTGTGTTGTGTTTATGGCGTTGAAGGGCTGTGTGGCATGGGCAGATTTGTGAGGCTTATGGACGTGTAGGGCTGATCGGTTTGTGAAGATGCTTTTAACGTGAAGGCTTGGAGTTATTTTCTTTTGTGTCTTGTGATTTGTGTGGGTTGTGTGTATATTATGTGTATGAGCTAGGGGAGGCTTTTCTTGTATGAATGAGCTTGGAGATTGGATGTCTTGGTTAGGGGTTGTTTATATAGAGAATGGCTAGGGCTACTGTAGGCATTGCATTTTTCGCATGTGAAACCCGATAATGAGTCTCAGTTGGAGGCACTACTTTTTTAGCTAAGGATATTGCGGGAAATGGAGGTCGGAAGGGGAAATTCAGAATAAGTGCGTCATCAAGTTCATTCCACAAGTTCACTGTCTTCGTTGGTGCTGCGTTCGTTACTTCGTTCGAACGTCAGGCAGATTGCGGACGTTCGTGCCACGTTCGAATTGGCGTTCGAACGGAGTCGATATTTCTGGTTTTGCTGCTAGCCTCACATCAAGCCCAATTCGCCCAAACCTTGGCCCACACGCCCAAGCCCACTTAAAACACATATTTAACACATGGTGAAATCAAAACAAATCTAAAAATCAATCCTAACCAATCAAAGCTAATCAAATATTTGACTTCCTAATCTAATAAGACATCTACCAATTTAAATTAGTTATATTCCTAATTCAATAAGATATCCACCAATTTTAGATTAGTTGACTTCCTAATTTAAAATATTTTGTCCCCCCTCAATCTTGTTTATATCATTCCTATCACTCCTAATTTGGAAACTAGATCTCTTCCTTGTGAGACAAGGGCAAACCCTAGCTCTCTTATATATAAACATGCACTAACCTAGCCACCTCCTCTCTCGACTCTCTCTAATACACGCCCAAGACATCAACATATTCCCTCATTCACACGCAAATCGCAAGACCTCAACCCTAGAAGATATCTACCTCTCGACCAAAGCAAAATCTTCTCTTCATCTCTCATTCTCTTGGCCGTGAACACAACCCCTAGCCTCCCCTCCATTGCCGAGTTTCAACATCCATCACCATCACCAAAATAACATCTAAAATATCATCACAACTCACGCAAATCTCAACCAGAACAGAAGCAACATCAACGCATAAAAAACAACCAGAACAGCGCCCTTACACATCCAAAACTGACTCGCAAAAATAGCAGCCATCTGCCCAATTTTTGTCCATCAAACAGCTCCCAAAATACCCCAAACCAGTGAGCAAAAACTGCATATCTAACCTTAAAAAATCACAGACAAACCTGCACAAACAGTCTTTAAAAAAACACCCAAAACAATCCACTAAAACAGAAGAATATGACCTGAAACAATGAGCTGAAACATTGAGCAGAAATACAGCGAAAACAGCAGCAAAACGGAGACCAGACAGTGAGCAAAATAGTAAAACAGTGAGCTAAGACGCTAAACCAGTGAACCGGAGAAGTTTAGGAGCTTTACCCTTCCGATCTCCGCGAAACACAAGCCCGAAAGTTGGCAAAAAAGGTTAGACCTGAGGGTATTTTTTTTACACTTGTTTTCAGTTTCGTTTTTTTACTATTTATTGAGCTTTATTCGCATGATTATGATGTTCAAATGCATTTTGCGGCCCTTGAGTAGATAAATATGTATGTGTTATGAATGTGATGTGTGTTGTGGGCATTGGATAAAATGAAAGGCGTGTCGCCTCTTGAGGTATATCGGATGGAAACCATACGTAAATTCCGTAGCCGAATCCGAATGGACGGTAGTGCGGTCTGTACTTGGGATACAACTCCACGTACCACTTGAGTAAAAGGCACCCTCTCTTGTTTTGTGTGTTGCTTTGGGTTATTTATTTCTCGTCACTTGAATTCTGTATGTTGCTTATTTATGCATAGTTCAATCGAGCGCATGGGCTTAGTAAGTGGAATGAAAGATCCCCTATGGGGAGGGGTTAAAGCCCTTTACCACGATGTTTTGCCGCACCGGTTGATGTGTGTTCGGTTGGATGTAAGATGTGTCCAATCGGGCATACTTAGTTTGATATGATTGTCTTTATGTTTTTATGCATAGTTCAATCGAGCGCATGGGCTTAGTAAGTGGAATGAAAGACCCCCTATGGGGAGGGATTAAAAGCCCTTTACCATGATGCTTTGCCGCGCCGGTTGATGTGTGTTCGGTTGGATGTAAGATGTGTTCAATCGGGCATACTTAGTTTGATATGATTGTCTTTATGTTTGTATGTATGATGTGATCGAGCGCATGGGCTTAGTAAGTGCGATGAGAGGTCCTCTAATTGAAGAGGTTAAAATCCTTTACCACGATGCTTCATCGCGCCTCGCATTGTACTATTTGTCATTTGTGTATTGCGTCCCATTTCATGCATCAGGTCTGTTCCCGTTCGAACGCGTTTACGAACGCAACTCGAACGCGCATGTATTTTGCCTTATCATGCATCAGGTCTTATTTCTGTTCGAACGCGTTCACGAACGCCATACGAACGTGAGCATTCTGTTTCATTTCTGTTCGAACGCGTTCACAAACGCCACACGAACGTGAGTATTCTGTTTCATTTCCGTTCGAACGCGTTCACAAACGCCATACGAATGTGTGCATTTTGTTTCATTCCCGTTCGAACGCGTTTACGAACGTTACTCGAACGAGAACCTTCTGTTTACCGTTCGAACGCGTATACGAACGCTGCACGAACGCATACGGTGAACAGATCCTCTCGCATCACATTACGACATGTCCATCTTAGCATATGGTTACCCATTTTTACGCTATGCATTTGTATTACCTCTCTAGTTGTCTATTTCTGTTATGCGCCTACAATATTATTTGTCGTCATTTTGATTTCCTTTACATTACACGCAAATGTTACCATGACTGTTTGTGTTTATATTTACATGAATGATTGAATTCTTATGACGTTATGTGCTTGTTGTTGCAAAGGCCTACCTTTGAGCATGTGAATTTAGCAATAAGATTTGGTTTCATGTATGTTAGATGTAAACTATACTTTTAAGCATGTGAATCTAGGATTGTGGTGCACTTGGAAATATATGTCATAGGCTTGGTTGGATTATTGCATAAATCTTTACATTACAAGTTGCATAAGTAAGGGACCATTCCGAACCCAATGGTTTGAGGTTTTCCCTTGCGAGGGGTGAGTGCGGCCTTAAATCTTTGTCTCGGTTCACACCGGGTGGCGACTCCCTTATTCTCCGGTTTAGTCCTCCGTTGGCTACTCCGTACTCCCAACTAGGCCCCCGAGCTTGGAACAGCATGCGTCGTCCAGTTTCTGTGTTCCCACAGCTACTCCTTGTCTCACAAGGAAGGGATTTGGCATTAAAGGGAGGATTTGATTTGGTGTTGGACAAGGAAAGCAAGGGATTTGATTGGCTTGGTTTAGGAATACAATATTTTAAGTTAGGAATAATATATATTTGATTGGGAATATAATTGGTTGATTGATTTTAATAAGGCATGACATCTTTTTAATTTGGTATGTGATTTTTAGATTTGTTTTGATTTCACCATGTGTTAAATATGTGTTTTAAGTGGGCTTGGGCGTGTGGGCCAAGGTTTGGGCGAATTGGGCTTAATGTGAGGCTAGCAGCAAAACCAGAATTACCGACACCGTTCGAACGCTTCCTCGAACGCGGCACGAACGCCTGCAATCCGTTTGGAGTTCGAACGAATTAACGAACGCAGCACGAACGAAAACAATGAACCTTGTTTATTCTGAATTTCCCCTTCCGACGTCCGTTTCTCGTGACTTCCGTGACTTAAAAGGTAGTGCCTCCAAATGAGACTCATCATAGCGACTAATATGCAAAAATGCAATGCCTACACTAAGCTAACATTTATGTGAGCCCATCTTCAAGCTATTGAGGAATGACCAGTCTGCGGAGTGGAATAGGCAATGTCAATGAGCTTTTGAAAAAATCAAAGAATACTTGGTTAAACCGCCCGTCTTGAGACCCTCAAGGCTGGGCAAACCCTCAGTGTTGTATTTGGCAATAGAACCCGAAGTGCTGGGGGCGATGAGGGTACATGCAGATGAGATATGGATGGAACATGCAGTCCACTAGCTTAGTAAGAAGATGCTTCTGTATGAAGCCCGCTATCAAGAGGTGAAAAAAAAAAGGAAAAACAAAAAGAAAAAAAGAATAAAAGGAAAGGAAGTTAGAGATTTTCTCGGGAAAATCCAGTATATCAGTCGATTCATTGCCAAGCTAACATCAGTATGTGAGCCCATCTTCAAGCTATTGAGGAAGGACCAATCTGTGGAGTGGAATAGTCAATGTCAATAAGCTTTTGACAAAATCAAAGAATACTTGGATAAACCGCCCGTCTTGAAACCCCCAAGGCCGGACAAACCCTTGGTGTTATATTTGGCCATAGAACCCGAAGCGCTGGGGGCGATGATGGTACAGTCAGTGTTACCAGTGGGAATAGAGATATAATCAATACGGGTACTAGCAATGCATGATTGCCTGAGCATGAATGGGCTTCGCATAGGTTCGAACAGTTAGCATTACTGGACGAGAAAATGATAAGGGCCTTGTACCACATGCAACTATACTAGAAAAGGTTGGCCAGGGCATTCAACAAGAAGGTGCGTCCAACCAAGATCGAGAAGGTGATCTAGTACTCAAGAAATCGAAGTCACTGATAATGGACTCGAATGGAAAGTTTAGGCCCAATTGGGAAGGGCCCTACCTAGTCAAGAAGGTGAAAGGGAATGGGGCAGTGAGACTATTAGATTTGGAAGGGAACGAGTTCACCGAGCCCATCAACGTGGACAGGCTGAAACAATACTTTGCATAAAAAAAAAAAAAAAAAAAAAAAAGCTCGGTTGGGTTGAAAATACACAAATGACACCCAAGTAAAATATAGATCATGAGTGAGCAAGAAAAATGGCTAATTGTAAAATCTGTGAGGAGCAGTTAGCGACAGAGGTACTCTTGCAATGTAGTTTATTTCCTACATATGTACTAAGAAGTAATGCAAACGTCTTTATTGAAACAAATGTTCAAGATGTTCATAGATTGCATAAATTCCAACTAACCGGGAAAGATTAGAGTCAAATGATTACAAATCACGTCTTTTGTATTCTTAGATGCTGGACCAAGGTCAGAAGATCTAGAAGAAGAACTCCAAGAATGGAGAGGAACCTCAGGAAAGAGGACGAGCAACTCCATGAATGGAAAACAACCTCAAGAATGAGGAAAGATCTTAAAAAAAAAAGAAAAAAAAATATTTAGCTCGCTCAGTTGAAAACCTGAAAAGGCGACTCAGGTAAGATAGAGCAATCCGCTAAGTTGAAAATCTGAAAGGACAGTTTAGGCAAAAGATAGAACGAACTTGTAACTCAATGGACGAATCATAAGGTAGTATCTTTTCTGCATCCTAAGGACAGCAAAGGAAAGCTTTGGGAATTGGAAGACATGATTTTCAGTATCCGAGAAGGGTAGTAAGAGAAAAATACAAGCCGAGAATAGCAGTAAACTCCTCAGAGAGAGGGCATATTTTGAAATCTGGGAATCGGAAGACATGATTTTCAGTATCCCAAAAGGATGAGGCCGCTTTCAAAAGGCGTAATCCACCTTGACCTGGTACAGGTAGCGAAAAGCATAAATCTGAGCCAGGTCTAGGGTGACCAGTCTACCACCCCGTGAATAAGGGACACAACAGGATTTTGAGCCATGAGACCAAAGAGAACTGAGCAATCACATGAGGAGAATAGGCAGAAGGAAACTGTAAGAATGCCAAGGGGGCGACCAAAGACTTTTCATAGGCAAAAGGGCACCAAAGGCCAAGAGGATCCCTAAAGGGGTGAAGGAAAACCCTATAGCGTAAGGAATGTCTAACCAAGGATGACATCAATTCAATAGGACAAAGAAACATTGGAATAGGGAATGCATCCATGCACACATGCATACATGTCGCATATACATAATTTTTGTTTTATGTTCTCAGGCTTTGAAGAAAAAGAAAAAGCGGGGACGAGCAACTTTGAGAATGGAGAACAACTGGGAATGAGGACGAGCAAAGAGCCTCGAGAATGAGGACGGATCAGAGGTCGAAGTGCCTCACTACCATCAGTTCGACATGTCAGGAAGGAATCTCAGAGGTCGAAGCCTTCACAATCAGCATAATTTGGGAACGAATCCCAGAGGTTGAAGCACCTCATCATCATAAAAAAAAAACTCCCCTATAGATCGAAGAGTCACGGAGGTATACCAAAACGCCATCACTCATTCAGTTTGGGAATAAATCCCAGAGGTCGAAGCACCTCACCATCAACTCAACTCAGTTCGAGAATGAAGCCCAGGGGTCGAAGCACCTCGCCATCAACTCAGCACAGTTCGGGAATAAATCCCAGAGATTGAAGCATCTCACACCCAGCATGGTTTGGGAATAAAGCCCATGGGTCAAAGCACATCGCCATCAACTCAGCACAGTTCGGGAATAAAGCCCAGAGATCGAAGCATCTCACACCCAGCATGGTTCGGGAATAAAGCCCAGAGGTCGAAGCACCTCGCCATCAACCCACTCGGTTCGGGAATGAATCCCAGAGATTGAAGCATCTCACACCCAAGATGGTTCAGGAATGAAGCCCGGAGGTCGAAGCACATTGCCATCAACTCAGGAAAGTTTGGGAATAAAGCCCAGAGATCGAAACATCTCACACCCAGTATGGTTCGGGAATGAAGCCCAGGGGTCGAAGCACCTCGTCATCAACTTAGCACAGTTCTGAAATAAAGCCCAGAGATCGAAGCATCTCACACCCAGCATGGTTCGGGAATAAAGCCCAAGGGTCGAAGCACTTCGCCATCAAATCAACACAGTTCGGGAATAAAGCCCAGAGATCGAAGCATCTCACACCCAGCATGGTTCGGGAATAAAGACCATGGGTCGAAGCACCTCGCCATCAACTCAACTCAGTTCGGGAATAAAGCCCAGAGATCGAAGCATCTCACACCCAGCATGGTTCGGGAATAAAGCTCAGCGGTCGAAGCACCTTGCCATCAACTCAACTCAGTTCGGGAATGAAACCCAGAGATTGAAGCATCTCACACCCAGCATCGTTCGGAATGAAGCTCAGGGGTCGAAACACCTCGCCATCAACTCAACTCAGTTCGGGAAGAAATCCCAGAGATCGAAGCATCTCACAAAAACAGCGAAACAACAGGTAAGTTCGGCAACAGCCAACAAACTATGTAAGCAAAAATCCATGCATGACTTTGATAGGGTTTTCACTGTCACACACTACACAAGCCCCATCAAAGTGGGGGCGACTATAGACACTATATTTTTGCATAAGCCCGATGATGAGCCTCGTATAGAGGCACTACTTGAAAAGTTACGGAAGTTACAAAAATTAATGTCGGAAGGAAGGAAAACCTCCAAAATTAACACCTCATCGGATTCGAACTCATTATTCAGTCTCAGATTCGCTCAGTCAGTTTCTTTTTCAAACCTTAGCCTCAGACAAGCCCTAAACACCTGCAACTGGCCCATTACCCAGCAAACCACACAATCGGCCCATGTAGCCCAAGAAGACACCATGCACGCCCAAAAAAAAAAATCTCATGCAATTCACATGTGCAAATTCCTTCATCAACACTTTCCAATTTAACAAGATGTGAAATCTCATCCTTTCCAATTAACAAGATTTGAAATCACCTCACCACCAAATTTATAAGATTCTTTCCCAAAGTAAATTTCCCAAAATAAACATGATTTGTTTCCTTGTTTAGAGAACCCTCCAAATCATTATAAAAGAGAGACCAAATCATCAAAGTGAGGGAGCTTTGGACGACATCATAAAAAAAAATCCTAGACTCTCTTCTTCTTCTTGATCAACCACAACTAAAACCAACCACCAAAGAAAACACCACTGAAACAGCCAACCCAAAGAATCTCCAAAACACTGAAACTTGAAGCAAAAACAACCACAAAACCAGCCAGCAAACAACCACAAAACTAGCCAGCAAACAATGCAAAAACAACCACAAAACCAGCCAGCAATCACCCAAAAACAATCAGCAAAAACCGTGAGCCCACCACCCAAAAATAACCAACCGAAACCAGCCATCCACCACAAAAACCGAGAAAATTGTGAGAAGAAAAATAGTGCAAAACCATCAAAAAATAGTGAAGAATCACAAAAAAAAACATCAGTAAAAAACAACCAAAACAACAACTCGAAAATAGTAAAACAGAGAACAGAAAATAACAAAACAACGAGTGAAGCAGCGAACCAGAAACGGAAACCAGTGAACCAAGCTTTGATCCTTCTGGTGACGACCTAATGCACTTCCGAGAAAGCAACTTAAAAAGTAAGACCTGAGGGCACTATTAACATATTTATTTTATAGTTCTGAATGATGCATTTCACGTCCAGCCGGGTATGCGAAGTCCTAAATCAAAGACGGCTAAATTTCTGGTCACATTTTTCTTTCTCTGGCATTCCGTCATTTATCTTTTTTATTTATTTATTCACTTTCATCGTTACTTTATTATTTCGCATTTAGTTTATTATTTATCTTTTTGTCTTTTTATTGTTATTTTATTATTTCGTATTTATTTTATTCGTTCATGTTGGTAATTATCCGCATATGCATCATTATATTATTTCATGTCTATTTTTATTTACATTGCATTAATGTTTATGTGTATTATTATCCCTCGCGGTATATCAGATGAAAACCCAGACGTAAATTTCGTAGCTGAATCCGAATGGACGGTAGTGCGGTTTGTACTTGGGATACAACTCCACGTGCCACTCGGGAAATATTCATACATGCGTAATTAACCCCCATTTTTGCTTGCTATTTATTTATTGATGCTTTTCCCGTTTTTTTATTGATTTTCGTTAGTGTATCTTGTACTTCTTAATTTAATATGCTTTTGGGATCGTGTTATTGTGCTTATTATTTGCTTGGGTATGTTATTACATTTTTATGCACTTTTATGTATGAACTGCATAAGACTTGGCTATACCATTGTGTGAACCCGTCCATTATACTGGCATAAGTAATGGACATTTCTGAACCCAACGATTTGAGGTCTTCCCTTGCGAGGGGTGAGTGCGGCCATAAATCCTTTCACAGTTCACATTGGGTGGTGACTCCTTTATTCTCCGGTTTAGTCCCCCGCGGGCTACTTCGTACTCTCTACGGGCTGCGAGCCCAACAGTGTCGTGGTCGCCGAGCATCATAGGCATAGCGGTAAACCCTGTTTCGCTCCTACAGCAGGACAATCAGTCGGGGTCGGTGCTACATCTGTCGAGCCTAGAGGAACTGTGGAGGTCGATCCTGCAACACTGGCCTGAACGAGCGATATCTCCAAAAACTCCCGCAAGTTCACAATTACCCGATCGTGCTCCTGTTTCTACCCTATCATCTTGGCATTCCGCCTCCTTATCTCGGTATTCTGCATCTTCATTCAGTCTTGAGTCAGCTTCAACTGCTCCCTCAAGACAGTGACCTCCTCTGAGGAGCCGAAGGATTGAGAAGTAATCGTTGCCGCCTTCTGACAAGTACCAAGCTCGACGTTGTAAGAGGTGGTATTCTAGAACATCTGACGTGAAAGCTCCTTATCAGCCAAAGGCTATAATCCCTGCATAAGGTTTTGTATATGGATCTCCACCATGCGTTCTTATAGTTTAAGATTATGTTTTAGTTAAAAAAATAGTGGAAATACTGAAATTTTACATAATTTATGTAATTAAACACTTACATAGCACTATCGGAAGATAGGTCGCTGAAATTCCCGGCATATATAAGTGATCCATAATTTCGCTCAAATGTTTCTTTCTCCAATTCAAACAATATTATATGGACAACACACACTACCTTCTACATCAGCAACTCGTTTTGTTGTTTTCATAAATTCTTCTACCCCTTTACGGTATTCGATACTCAATCTATTGGGCACACTCATCCAACTTCTATCCATATCAAAAAAAATATCTACACAAATATAACAAAATGATCAATTAATTAAAATTAATGTATGTAAAATATTCACTTAACAATTAAATAGTTATTCAAAATCAAACTCTATACATACTTATCCAAAATCAAATTACCAATATTAATTATATGCAATATCAATTAAATATATAAACTAAACATTTAACTAATTAATTATAAACCTTTATTTTAGGGAATTTACTCGAAATAATTATAGGTAAATAAATTATTAGAATAATTGAGATTATATGCACCACCAATTCAATTCATAAACTAAATATTTACCTAATTAAATTCTAAACCCTCATTTTAGGGGATTTATTCAAAAATACATAATGGGTAAATAAATTAATATAATAATAGTGATACATTAGAGAAAATATATATCATGATTAGTTTAGTGTTGAATTAGGGTTAAAAATAGTGAAAATTGCTATTTTTTTACATGAGTTTTTGAGGATATGAAGAAGGAAAAAGATGAGGGTTGTGGGTAGGTATAGATTTTTAAAGGCTTTTTAGCGTCATCGGAATAGTCTACACTAAAAATATGTCATATATTTAGTGTCGCCTCCAAAATAAGCAACGTTAAAATATGAATATACAACGTCGCTACCTAAGTTCGACATTGAATGTTGATGATTATACATATTTAGCGTCGACAATTAGGTGTCGACGTTAAATACATTAATTTTTTTGTGTCGAAAGTATGTTGGTGACACTAAATATTATAATTTTAGCGTCGTTTTTCTTGTCAACATAAGATGTTTCTACTTTTAGCGACGATTTATTTTGCGACACTAATAATATTATATCTTATAATTTAGCATTCAAAAAATACTACCAAAAAGTGAATTGTAGTATTCTGACCGACACTAAGTTATCTCATGTAAATAAAATTCTTTTAATTTAGTAAGCACTCACTATCGCCCCACGCGCCTATGCCCAACATACGTGTAAAATACAAATTTTTAATATTAACACACATTTTCTTAAATTTATATTAAGTGAATTAATTGTCCTCGAGGGATGTAATTTGATGACAACGAGCTTAATATTTAGTTGTTAAATCCTGATTTCGAGTCCATTAGTGTATTTCTTATAAGAGTTTGGGATAATCGATGATTTTACATACTCCGCTTAAGTCGAGTGATATACTTAAATTATTACTTTCATAACAAGATTAAATAATAATTCCCCCAATTGAGGCTAATTTCAACCCATGAAATGACAATAAAATAATACAAGTATATTGGAGAATTTTAGTGGTTTCGGCCAGCATTACGTTTGGTGTACAAAAGCTACAAAAAACAAATTAGTCCATTGAAAACGCGTACGGATTTCAATACATTGTTTAAAAATATTGGCTATCGGGTGGCGGCACTGATTAATGAACCTATTTTTACCAGTCTGCAAAATGTTTGTTTTATATTTTTAAATAATGCTGGTTTTTATTTTATTTTATTTTTTGAATTAGAAAATACAACTAACATTATTACAGTCGATTTTATTGACACATCTCTCAGGTTTTTGACATTATACCCCGAAGAGGAAATAACATTAACATATTCGGGGCCGTCGGCTGATGTTATTATGATGCATTTACATTTCATTTTCTTTATTAGTAAAAAATATGATGTTGGAGAATTAGTGTCATTAACCAAAATCAAACATGCATCAACAATCAATAAAACCAGAACATAAAATTAGATCTATACTAACATACCAATTTAGACAAAATCCTAAAACTTTGAAAATAAACAAAAATCTGGAAAATCTGACGAAAACAAATACTTCAAGTCGAGTTTCATCTGTCCTTAAGAACTTATTAGCCCCGCCTCGGTGTTCTACAGATTTTATGACTAACGTCCTCATATGATAACTTGGATTCCTCTTGTTCAATGAGCACTTCTTAACAAGATCTCGAACTAGGACAATGGTGGAACTCTCTCTGACTCTAAAACAAATGTATGAGACTTCTTACTTCTGGATTTTCGGATTCAGATCCTTTGAAAGAACAATGAAGGCTCTTTTAATTAGACATGAAATGGTGCATTTGAGGGCACCCTTTGGTTTGGGGTGTAACACTTCCAAAAGTTATACCCCTCCCTTAAACCATTTGGAGCCTAAATGTATGTTCATCTAAATTGGAGGACATGTCCCTACATGTATATACCATTCCATAAGGTACCATCCAAGGGACATGTTCCTCCTCCATCCAAACTTAATATTTGAAGAATTTACAACAATCCCCCACGATTCTCCAAATATTCATGCAGACACTTTAGAGAGTTTTCGTAAACTAAAACTGCATCGAAATATGTAGCTTTCGCCTTGAACCTTTCCTAGTGAATGACAATCAGATTTACTTGGAAAACCAGTGACTCATAGTCTTGAACTGTTCTGCCGTTGGTGTAAACCAAGACAATTACCAACACACAGCTTTACTTCGACCATTTCCCGTTCTATGGTTGTGTTCATTTCGGCCATGAACATCGGTCCTGGATTCATCAAGCACTTTAGGGAAGTCAGCCTGTAAAATCTCATGGAAGTGGCCTCACTTCTTACTTGAAATATGTGATCTACTATGAAGAGTTAATCTGCCTTTACCCCCATTAGGACTCATCTCTTAATATAGTGATCATTAAAAGTCTTAGCTTATCCTAACTTTGACAGACAGCACTCTACGTCATTATCGGAATGGGAAAGAGTACAAAACTCTACAGTGCTTGTTTTGAATTGCACAAAGTTTCAATTATCCCTTTTGAACCTAGATCTTGGGATCTCCAATCAGCTAGGTTGGGTTTCCACAGTGACAATTCTTAATTTATAGGCTTCAAGCCCATTCCCCTCGATGACTTCTCAACTTGCTCTCTAGGTAAACCTTTAGTAAGTTGATCCGCTAGGTTTTCCTTCGACTTGACATAATCGATCGATATTATGCCACTTGAGAGCAGTTAACGTATGATATTATATCTCCGACATATGTGTCAAGACTTACCATTATATATTATATTTTGGGCTCTCCCAATAGTCGATTGACTATCACAATGTATGCTTATTGTTGGCACAAGTTTGGGCCAACTTGGAATATCCTCTAGGAAATTTCGAAGTCATTCCGCTTCTTCCGCTGTTTTGTCTAATGCTATGAACTCTGGTTCTATAGTAGACCAGACAATACATGTTTGCCTCGAGGATTTCCATGACATGGTTGCACTACCAATTGTGAAAATAAATCCACTCATAGATTTGGAATCCTCTGTATCAGATATCCAGTTAGCATCGTTGTATCCCTCCAGAACAACATGATATCTCGTATAATGCAGACCATATTTTGAAGTTTCTCTCAGATACCTCAAAACCTTTACTATGGCTTTCCAATGGTTATTTCCTAGATTACTTGTATATCTGCTAAGCCTGTTTATAGCTTGAGCGACATCAGACTTCCAATGATTCTCGAATACTCTAATTGCGATACGTTTGAGCCAGTATTCTTTGATAGATGAATAGTTAGGTCTACAAGAGTTATAGCCACATTTAGATCTCTTTTGTTATATTTCTAAAGTATATTCTCAACATAATGAGTATGAGATAATATATATCATTCTGATGTTATAAAAATCTTAATTCCTATGATCACATCAGCTACTCCCAAATCTTTCATATCAAATTTGTTGGTTAACACTTTCTTGGTAGACTGAATCATCTCATGATTACTACCAATTATCAGCATATTGTCTACGTAGAGACACACAATGACATATAATTTTTGAGTTGATTTGGTGTACACATATTTATCACACTCATTGGTTTTAAACCCACTTGACAACATCTCTTTGTCAAATTTCTCATGTCATTGTTTAGGTGCTTGTTTTAATCCGTACAAGGATTTTACAAGTTTGCACACCTTCTGTTATTGTCTAGGAACATTGAACCCTTCTGGTTGTTCCATGTAAATCTCTTCATCCAATTCATCATTCAAGAATGTCGTCTTTACATCCATTTGATGTATTTAAAGACCAAATATTGCTGCTATGGCCATGAGCATTCTTATTGATATGATACGAGTCACTGGTGAATAGGTGTCAAAGTAATCAAGGCCTTCCTTTTGTCTATAACCTTTTATGGCAAGCCTTGTCTTGTATTTATCTATTGATCCATCCGGTTTCATCTTCCGTTTGAATATCCATTTGTAGCCCAGTGGCTTACAACATGGAGGAAGATCAACCAACTCCAAAGTATGGTTCTGTAGAATTGAATCAATCTCATTGTTGATAGCCTCTTTCCACAAAGGTGCCTCTGTCGAAGACATTTCTTCCTTATAGATTTGAGGCTCTTTTTCTAAAAAAATATGTCAGAAAATCGGGTCCAAATGACTTAGATGTTCTAGCTCTTTTGCTACGTCTAGGTTCATTTGCCTCAACGTTTCCATGTTGATTTGACTCTTGGTCAACCTGATCACTGTCTTTGACAGTATCAATAGTTCTTTTGAGAAACTATATTCTTTGTCTTTCCTTACAAGAAAATGTCTCTTCAAAAAATGTCGCATTCCTTGACTCAATTATCATATTCGGATTGATGTTAGGAATCTTAGACTTGTGTACCAAGAATCGATACGCACTACTGCTGCGAGCATATCCGATGAATATACAATCAACAGTTTTGGGTCTTATTCTAACATTCTTAGGTTTAGGAACCATTACTTTGGCAAGACACCCCCACACTTTCAGATATTTGTAGGAATGTACATAACCTTTCCACAACTTATAAAGTGTCTTGTCCAATCTTTTGTGAGGTAGCTTGTTCGGTAAACCAGAGCTTGTCAACATGGCGTTCATCATTTCCTTCAACGTTCAATTTTTGCGCTCAACAATCCTGTTTTGTTGAGGCGAATAATGAGTAATATTTTCGTGAATAATTCCATGATTGGAACAATATTCACCAAATAGTGACACATATTCACCACCTATATCACTCCTGATTCTCTTGATTTTCTTGCCAAGTTGATTTTCAACTTCGTTCTTATAATGTATAAAGCTCTCAATAGTTTCATCTTTGCTCCTCAGCAAATACACATAACAGAATCTTGTGCTATCATCGATAAAAGTGACAAAGTACTTTTTACTGCCTCTTGTTTGCACAACATTCATATCACACACATAAGTGTGTACAAGTTCCAATGGTTCAAAACTTCATTCTATGGAATGAAATGATGTTCTATGCATTTTTGCTTCAACACATACCTTACACTTATGTTGGCTATCAATTGCAAATTTAGGTATAAGGTCCATGTTAATTAATTTACGCATTGTATCATAATTAACATGTCCACACCTCTCATGCCATACATTTTGTGACTTAATAATATAAGCGGAAGTTGTAGCTTTATTAATAGCACTGTGTCGATTGACAGTCATTACATTGAATTTGAAAAGACCCTCGGTGATGTATCCTTTTCCTACATACACGTCATTTTTTGTCAATACAAACTTGTCAGAAATAAATACAAGCTTAAAGACATTCTTGATAAGTAGAGAGCCCGAGACTAAGTTCTTCCGAATATCAGGAACATGCAAAATATTCTTCAATGTAAGCTCCTTTTCGGATGTCATCTTCAGAACCATTGTGCCTTGTCCAACCACTCGTGAGGTAGACGAGTTTCCCATTGTCAGATGATCGCCACCGTAGACCTTCTGATACAAGGAAAATATCTTGCTATCAGCACAGATATGACGAGTAGCCCTAGTGTCTACCCATCATTCTCTCGAATTCCCAACCAAGTTGGCTTCAGTTACCACTGCTGAGAGGTTCATCTCTGAGATATCATCAGTCAGCTGCTCATCTTCAGTGACATGAGCCTCATTTTTCTTTTTCTTGCCCTTGTCCTGAGACTTCTTGTTTCTGCAGTCCTTTGCCATATGACCGCTTTTTCCACAGTTGTAGAACTTCCATGAACTTCTTGTTAGCTTGGGAAGAATCAGCTCCACTGTTCTTTCTCTTCTTGCTACCCTTTACACCCTCGATGATGTTGGCATTAGACTCCATAGTCTTGTAGCTGGCCTTCTCAAACTTCATGTTGTCCTCTTCGATCCTCAATCGAACTCCAAGGTCTCCAAGGCTCATATGCTTCTTTTTGTGTTTCAGATAGCTCCTGAAGTCCTTCCATGATGGAGGCAACTTTTCAATGATGGTAGAAACTTGAAACGTCTCACAGATTTTCATCATTCATCCAATATTTCATGAATGATCAATTGCAGTTCACCCAACTGAGACATTATCGTTTTTGAATCTACCATTTTCTAGTCCAAAAACCTACCCACGACAAACTTCTTTTGCCCGGCATCCTCGGTTTTGTATTTCTTCTCGAGAGATTCCTAAAGAATCTTCATAGAAATCATGCATTGGTACACATTGTACATGATATTGTTAAGTTCTTCCAAAAGATAGTTCTTGCACAAGAAGTCGCCAGACGACCATGTCTCTTCTCACAGTTGCTTGGCTGTTTCTGTTTCTCCCTCCACAAGACCCGGATGATATTTGAGGTACTTAGCCAACTGGAGAGTTGCCAGGTAGAACAACATTTTGCTCTGCCATTGTTTAAAGTTTGCTCCACCAAACTTTTCCAGTTTTTCTCCATGAGCGACCGGTACTGTGATATTTATGCTAGCCATATGTAACTGAAAAAACCAACAGCGATCAATACGTCTACAAAAGACAAATTATACAACGATCAACAAATGATCTTGTTTAAGTGATTTACTAAGTATCCAATTATTGTTATATTGGACAGTAGTACCAATTAACACAAGTCCTTGAATTTACCACTAAGGTTTCTTATGATAAGTAAATAAAAGAATATTTCCAGAGGACGAGGAGGGTCCAGAATAACCACTTAAATCCATGACCACTTAGGCTCTTATCGCATTTTTGACATAATATCCTTTAAACACTTCCTCAATAGAATCTCTTAGGAATTCAAATTTAGCATTACACTTTCAATTTCACAATACAATGTGGTGTGTGTATATATATATATATATATATATATATATATGTATAAATCAATCAAGCTTGGACGGAATTACTTGTGTAAGATTACATTTTTAATTCTCAACCAAGTATGCAACACACAATTAAATTTCAACTTTATCATTATGTATATGCTTGTGATAATTGAATACTTAATATCAACTTAAATCTACACTACCAAATTTATTGTAATACAATATGTGATTTTACTTAATATTATAAATTATTCTAAGTTTATTTTAAACTAAAAAATAGCTCCAGAACCATTTTGTTAGTGTCGCGTTCGTATTTTCGTTCGAACGAGACTATCCAGTGTGTGCACCTTCGTGTAGCGTTCATAAACGTGTTCGAACAAAGTGTTCCGAGAGTTCACATTCGAGAACGCGTTCGAACGAAATGTTCCAGAGATTTCACGTTCGTGTAGCATTCGAGAACACGTTCGAACGTTCTTAGGCAGAGGACTTATGTTCGAGTTGCGTTTGAATACGTGTTCGAACGTTCTTGTGAAAAATCAAATTTTGGCCTACGCGTTCGTCGGGCGTTTGAACGCCCTTGCGTATTTTACATGCACATACTATATTTTTTTTCCAGAAAATTGCCTTTAACACATGTAAATTCTTATTTAACAACACTAAAGTAATAAGTTCTTAAGATTGATGGAGAATTAGTGTCATTAACCGAAATCAAACATGCATCAACAATCAATAAAACCAGAACACAAAATTAGATCTATACTAACATGTCAATTTAGACAAAACCCAAAAACTTTGAAAATAAACAAAAACCTAGAAAATCTGACAAAAACAAATGCTCCAAGTCGAGTTTCCTCTGTCCTTAAGAACTTATTAGCCCCGCCTCGGTCCTCTACGAATTTTATGGCTAACGTCCTCCCAGGATAACTTGGATTCCTCTTGTTCAAGGGGCACTCCTTAACAAGATCTCGAACTAGGACAACGGTGGAACTCTCTCTGACTCTAAAACAAATGTATGAGACTTATTACTTCTAGATTTTCGGGTTCAGATCCTTTGAAAGAACAATGAAAGCTCTTTTAAATAGACATGGAAGGGTGCCTTTGAGAGCACCATTTGGTTTGGGATGTAACTCTCCCAAGAGTTATACCCCTCCCTTAAACTCTTTGGAGCCTAAATATATGTTCATCTAAATTGGATGACATGTCCCTACATGTATATACCCTTCCCATAGGGTACCATCCAAGGGACATGTCTCTCCTCCATCCAAACTTAATATTTGAAGAATTTACAACATATGAGTTACATGATAGATTTTATTAATTTCTCAATTCTTAATACATTTAGTTAGATCCAGTCAACGGTTCGATTTGGTTATAGTTTGGTTCGGTTCGGTTATGAACAGGAACCGGAACCGAACTAAACGGTTTCCGATTTCATAAGAATGTGGAACTGGGAATCGGAACCGAACCAGAATCGAACCGGACGATTCTGGTTCGTTTCCAGTTCAAATTTTTTTAGAAAATAATTTTTCTAAAAAATATAGTTGGATATTGTTACCAAATAAATATAATAAAAATTTTATTTATTTGAATTTTATTATATTAAATTAAAAATAAAATAAATAGCTTGAACTTAAAAAAATATATTTATTTGAACTTAAATTTTATTATATTAATATTGTAATCGAACAGTTCCAACGATTCTGGTTAGAATCGTCCGGTTCCAACAATGCGACTACGGTGGGAACCCTAACCTAACCGTACGTAACCGATTTTGGTTTTGATTCCGGAACCATAAGGAACTGAAACCAGACGATTTCTTCCGGTTCGGTTTCGATTCCGAACCGAAAACTTGATGAGCTCTAGATGTCGTGAACATCCCCACGACAATACACATCACCCAATTAGATGTCACTTATGCACTTAATTACTATTGTATTGTATACATGTAGGATGAATGTTATTGGTTGGTGTGCTTGCTGATGTGGTAGCGTCAACACTTCCTAAGATTTTCTAGTATGAAAGAACTCCAGCCTCAGATTTCATTTACAAACAACAAATCAAATTTCAAATTATCATGAAGTTTTCTGCATAATAATTCATGCACAATAGCCACACTACCAGCATCACACCTTGTGTTTTAATAAAGGCAAATAAGGTCCGAGTGTTTAGAACTTTAGGATTGGTAAAAGGTGACGAAGATAACATTAAGATGAGGACATGAGATTTATCTGTAAGTACGTAACCTATAGTTTATATCTAATTATCTTTTAATTTTATTTTAATGTCTATAATTTGAAGTGCTAAAAAGGTATGTCAATATTTTATTTGTCTCCCTTACCAAATCAGAGTTAATATCTTATATTATAAATTAATGATTGTATGTTGAATATATGTTGGAATTCAACAATAAAAACCACCCAAAGTTTTTGACCATGCATCCCCAGGAAATTTTCAACGGATTAATTGCTTTTGCACCTATCAAATCAAACACCAATTTATAGAAATGAAGACTCAATGCACTAAAATGCTCCTATAGACTTCTTTATTATTTTAAAACAAAAAACGAAATGGCACAATCATTAAAAGTTCTTATTTCGTCAATTCATAGGTAAGAGAAGACTGATCAAAATTTAGGCTTTCAAGCGAGGTTTTAAGGTCTTTTTTTAAAGTTAAATCATTTAAAATATCTATATTTTTTTCTTAAATTATTTCATTTATTTCATAATGTCATTTTAAAAAACTTGTCTACTTAAAGAAGATTATATTTGAAAATATAAAATTCATAAATACATATTGATTCGATTATTGTTTATTGTCCTACGCTGACGCATCGGAGATTGACCTGTTCAGACATATCGCAGAAATTAACCTGCTCGGACAGGTTGCGGGGATCCTCATTGTTAACCGAAATAATTGATTTCATGTCATATTGTGAAAATATATGCCCACTGTCACGACAATGGATCTCATTGTTGACAATGAGACCTGAATACGTGGGGAGCATTCTTACTCCCATTGTCGCGACACGACAATGAATTCTTATCATCGCGACAATGAGTATCTAGTATGAAAAAACGTGACTAAAGGTCATGTCTTTTAGAAATAATCTTAGATTGTTTATATATATATATGACATATGATATAACAATTATCTCATATAAGTTTTCAAGTAGAGATTTAACAAAGTGTTGTGTTATATTTATAAGGTTTTATTGTATCTTATATTGAATTTACTTGTAATTCTTACAACACATAATACACGTCTCAAACTATATGTTGATGGTGGTTTTCAGCTCCCAAGAAGTCAGAATCCTTAGGAGGGGTAGAATGGGGATTGCAGTTAATGGGTAAAAGTCCAAGGTCATTATAAAGATAAGAGGTTAGACAGAGAGGCCCGAGCCCGAGGTACAAGTTCGATGTGGTTAGGACCAAGGTGGTCAGACTCGAAGGCACTAGAGCACTTGCGAAGATTGACCCGAGGTGTTCAGGTCAGGTCCGACATCAGACTCTTAGGGCAGCCTCGGTATTCAGAGCCTCGTGTCAGCCTCTGAAGTTATAATCAACTTCAGCATATCAAACCCTGTTGAGGAAAAAAGAGGAGGCCAGACCAAGCACCGTGAGTTTCAGCACATCGACCCGATCTGATAAGAAGATATCAGATTCGGCAGTATATGCATCTGTCAGGACATAACCGAGGTGTTCCATTACTACTCTCCCGACCTGGTAAAGAAGCCGGGAAGATCTCAACGTCGTTCACCTCGGTATGCCGACCCGATTACGTAGGTCGGGGCTGCTGAATCTTATGTACATGTATGGATGACGTAAGCCCTACATGAAACCTAGAGCCGCCGGACTGATGGATGAGTGTAACGTACGAGTAATGAGCAATAACGTACGAGTAAAGGCTGATGGGCGTAACGTACAAATAAGGATTAATGAGCGTAACATACGAGTAATGGGCAATAATGACAAGGAAACGTGGCTGACGTCATGAGTAGGCAGAATCATGGAATTCATCCTAATATATAAAGGAGTTGAGAACTTATTGTAAGTGGTTGACTAATTTATTTCTTCACTTGTAATAGAGAGGGAAAAAACTTAAGTGTAAGCGAGAGCTAGTAAGAGGCCGGTCAGCCGAGCTAGAGTTAGAGAAAGGTCGGTCCGACTCGAGGTGGAAATAAAATTCTTTTTTCTATTTGTGTCAGTGGACGTAGGTTGGATCCATTTCGCCAAACCACGTTAAATCCTCTGTTTTGTCTGTGTGTTTTTCATCTTTTGCTAAGTTTGCATCCCCAAACCGAACAAATTCACAGTTGAGGGGGGTTTATTCGAGGAGTGATTTTTCCCGAATTACCCTGAAACAAAAATCAGTCGTCAACACTATACTCTCCATAATTTCAATCATCCTTTTTTGTTTATTCCTCAACTGTTTTTTTCTTATTTATTATTATTATTTAAAAAAAAGGTGGGAATGGTTCAAATTAATATTTTACCCATACTTTTTCAGGATTCCAACCTGGATGCCATTGGGTCATCAATTTGGAAAATTGCATTTACGAAGCTAAACATTTAATTCTATGTAAAAGGAAGTCAAGTGAATTCTTTTTTATTTATATTTTTTAATTTTATTTTATTAAACTTACACATGAGTCTTTATAAGGATTAGAATTCACACTTTCAAATTTATCTTCAAATTTATCTCAAGAGTTTGAGACTATTGGACAACTAACCTTATTTGACAAAGCAAGTGAATTCTAAATTCATACAAGTTTTATGTTTGACAAAAAATACATTCGGTGACTCAACATATAATATGTAAACTAATATATCATGAATATGATTTGGATAATGATAAATGGACATAAAATTTGACAAAATCGTTAAAGAAACAAGATTGTATATTCAGGCAGTTACGTGTATTAATTGATTTTGTTTTCATGCTGACTTGTTATGTCAAAAAAAAAAAAAAATTTGTGTGGTTTATCATATCATTATCATATGACAAAGTTTATTAATGAGCGCTAGTACCTAATAAAAGCAACCAACATATTTAAATGTTAATTAACTTATTCTTTTAAATCTCTTATATTAAAACAAAAATCTAAAATTAAAACGCCGTTTATATAGATGAAAAAGAAATTAGATTATCGTAAGACTATAACAAAAGAAAATTCTTTTGCACAAAAATCATCCAATATACTTCTGTCATTTTACTATCATTTGATCATGGGATAGCTTTGCGGACGCTCATGAAAATTTACTTTCAAGTTTCATTATCGTTTTTTTTTTTAATGCAAATTACATATTTGGCCAGTCAAAGTCTTTTGCCAGCATAGACTATGTAACTAAAGAGCGGAATGACAGAATAAGTCTCAAACCTTCACATGTCAAATAAAAAAAATGATATATCTACCAGGGGGAATTTAAAATTCAATGATAAAAAACATTCAAATGCCGCCACGCACTTCCTTAAAATTCTTGGAAAGTACATGAATATGCGCCTAATCCACTACACTTTGGCATTGTTGGGATAAAATTTGAGGAATTTATAAGTTAGCATATAAATTAGTATCTAAATATTATATCAAACTCATAATTAATAGTAGTTTATATTCTTATAAAAGTATAATCTCATAACATACGATTATTTTTCTACGCTAGCTAATTTATAATCTAACTTTTATTCCACAGTTTATAAGTTAATTTATATTCTTAATATAATAATCTATATCATACTCAATTTTTGTGTACCAAAACATCAATAAATTAACATGAAAATCTAAGAGGGGAGAAGATAAATATTTTTTTAGAACAATTATTTTTTTTTTTTCAAATAAAAGATTTATCTCAATGACAATTATTTTTAATCAAATCTTAAAGAAAGTTTTATTAATATATAAAAAATACATCAAATTAAAGAAATAAAAGTTATGCCTTACGATGCTTCAAACATCTAAACTAGTAAACTCATCTGTTCTCAAATTTTAAATATTACTGTAGCAGTTTTATAAAAATATTATTGTTATAAAATAAGAGAAAAATAGAAAAATAGAGTACTTTTTCAAGCTGCAGGTTTTTCTTATTAATTCTGAATGAATTCTAAATTATATGAGATACTATTTATTTATAGGGAGATATTAGGTTAAGATTGTTATCCCTAAGCAATGTGGGATAAACTAAACTTGTAAATATTAAAGTGAGAGACCACATTATTTACAACACTCATCCTTGGGACCTATCACTTTAATTTTATAATAATTATCCAACCGTCGAAGGAAAAAAGTACAATGCACTTTTATCTAACTATATAACTCATCATGTCAATGAATAGACTCCCATTGATAAAATCCACCCCCCCCCCAAAAAAAGATATCATCAGGATAATTTACTCAATTGACGCATGCCGTATAAACTTATCAAAAAGAGGGTGTCGGTAAAGCTTTCATAAATAAATCTGTAAAGTTATCGGTGGAACGTATTTGCTTGACATCAATTTGCTTGCTCTACTAGAGCTCAAGAGTGTAGAAGACCTTTGGTGAGATGTGCTTGGTTCTGTCTTGACACGCTCAAAAAGTGGCTCTTTACTCCAAAGAATAAAAGTGTCGAAGTAATAAAATAAATTGGTAAGTCCGGGGTCGATCCACAGGGAATAGATTTAGTAAAATAAAATAATAATTTGAGTGAAAATAAAAAGAGTGAATTTGTTTAAAGAGATTGAAAAATTTAAATTAAACTGCAATAATAAAATAAAATGATGGGGCTATAAGATCCACTTTTAATATTTCAAATTTAGAAATCTTATTTTTTATAATATATAAATATTTATTATTACCCAATTAATTTATTTCAGGAATTAATTATTCCAAAACATATAAAATCAGCCATAAAGGTGGTGATAACCTTTGTCTATAATCAGTTCATTCATGTATTAGTTATGTCAAATAAATAAAACCAGCCATATAGGCGGTAGTAATGTTTGTCAATTATTAGTCCAAGTTTAAATTAAATATTAATCATTGGATTATAGTTTATATATTATAATATAAATAAGATTAATATATATTTTTGTATTAAAAGCTTCACCATTAATCAAAGCAAGACGAAATTAGCTACTCATAATTTGAATAAAAACATGCATAATTTTATTATTAAAAGAATAAGAAATTACAATAAAGCTTTTAAAAAAATAAAACACACAAGAGGTGAAACTCTACAAATTTTCAGAGAGAATTATGGAAATCAGACTGAAGAAATAAGGTGCAGAGATGACATTAATTTTTACAATCAATTTACAATCAATTGAATCATGCAAAGATTGGATGTCATTTCCCACAAATATATTTTTTTTAATATTTTTTTTTTTTTTTCTTCTTGTTTTTGTCTTCAAATATTACATATAACACACTTTGGATTTTTCATTAATTTCGACATTGAAAACTTCAGAACTAGAAAATCTTGTAAACATAAAAGTTGTATATATTTGAATCTTCTTTCAGCTGGAACTAGAATCACCTCAATCCGATATCGGAGTAAAAAGTTATGGCCAAAATATGAACATTGTGCAAGGTTGGAATTTCCGAAGTTGTACACTGTTAGAACGCCCTATTAAGTTTCCGGCCTCCAAAATCCAAATGTCAAGTCCATTTTTCTAGATATGCATCCCAAGTATTATTTCACCTATATAAAAGATAAAAATCACAATAAACATAAATATAATTATTATTTAACAAATGTGCTAAAGTTAGGGGATTAATGAAACTATAAATGTAAAATGATTAATTTTTCTTTGAATAAATGTGCACTTTTTAGTGTTCATCATGTCTCCCTTGATGTACCCTCATCTAATTTGTGCAGTATAGGCAACATCATCTTCATATATCACTTTAGGAATATTTGTAGCGGAGTTCAGGTTGCATGTGCTCTGAATGTGATGTATTAGTGTCATTAATCATATACATTCTATGTTTGTCTATCTGTGAACTTGTCTTATGAGAGTCAGAGAGGTATCCCACATCAGTACAACCAACTAGACTTGAATTTTGTGTTAGCTCACTTGAATAAAATAATCCAAAGTCTTTTGTCCCATGAAGATAACAGAAAATATGTTTGATGTCATTCCAATGTCGTCGAGTTAGATTGGAGCTAAATCTTGTCAATAAATTTACTGAGAATGTAATATCTGGTTTGGACATTATTGATCTAAATATAATAAGGCACCAATAATTTATACTAAGATATATATCTTCTGGACAGATCATTATTAGGATCGAAAGGCCAGAAAATCATTAGGTTAGCTTTATCCATTTTGGAATATTTCCAAAGATTCTTAATTTAATTTAACTGTTGAATAAATATTTATTTAGGTTTGTACTCAGTCTGTAGCCCGAGACAGTACCTAATTTCCCCAATATTTCAAAATCTTTTTTCAAATATTCAGCAATTTTAGAAGCTCATCAGGAGTTCCAATTAAGTTCGTTTCATTGACATATATCGCTATAATAGTAAATGCAGATTCAGACTTTATAATGAACACGCATAGGCGGATAGAATCATTTATATATCTTCCTTTCATCAAATATTCACTCAAACGATTGTACCACATGCGTTCGAAATATTTTAATCTGTATAAAGATCGTTGTAACTTGATTGAACACAACTTACAATCATTTGATTTATATGCTTTATGTATTTTCAATCCTTCGGGGATTTTAATGTAATTACTAGTGTCAAATGACCTAAATATCCATGAATATATTAAGTCTTTTAGAGGCTGCTAAACTTATTAAAGTTGAAACGTAATAGTATTCATCAAATAAGAATACCTTTATAGTCAATATTAGGTATCTACAAGAAATCTCGTGCGCGCTTTATACGTAATTATCTCATTATGTTTATCACGTTTCTTTATAAATACACATTTATATCCAATAGATTTGACATATTCATGTGTCTGGACTATATACCCAAATACTTGACGTTTGGCTAAAAAAATCAATTCTGCTTGAATTACTTCCTTCAATTGAATCCAATTATGTATTTGTCTACATTCATTGACCGTTTGAAGCTCAAAATCATTTGTAATTTCAGTAGTTACTGTGAACACAATACATTATCGATGACTAATTCATTATGATCTCAAATCTCTTTAATTTATAGACTTTTTCTCTTTAGAAGCTTTTGTCTCTTCAGGCACTTATGTCTCTTCAAGGATCATTATTTCTTCTGGAACTATTGATTCTGAGAATGTGAGTGTATATATTGCTCGAGCATTATTTGTAAGAAGATCATGATCTTTTATTTTCTTCTTTCGGGGAACAATATCTTTTGAACCAAGTGGTATGCCACGCTTCTGACGTGTAACAGATAATCTATTAGCTGTTTTTATACTAGATTGTTCAACAGGAACAATCACCCAGATTACTGTATTAACAACCAGTATATGTGACTTGGTTATGTTTGATGTCTCTATAAATACATCACGTAATTGGCTTGCAATTTGGTGCAAATGAACTATAATTCACAATTAATTTTCACATTGATTAGTGCGAGAATCTAAATGAGACATAGTAAATAAATTATAAAAAAGAGGAAATTTGTCTCATTTAAATGGATATCTGTAAAAAGATAATATGTTAAAAGTTCCAATTGCTAACAAGGTTATTAAGTTAGGTCAGCATGACCATATATAGTTTTTCTTCAAGCAATATTAATATCTAAAATTCAAACATAAACAAAGTACACGGTATAAAAATATTAAGTATTAATTGACATCTAATTTTCTCTCTTTAGTTTCAACGAGATTCGACACATTAAGGTGAATAAGATCTCTTGGATCTTTAGCCATTCCAATATTTAGTATCTGCTGATTATATCCATTTTTATCACTTTATCATCATGGAGAATCGTGACTATTGTCAGTGAAAATTTGAGGTTATCCTAGGTTCTGACCCTATGCGGAATGATAAACAATAAGCAGGACAAGTCATGTTACTGCTACTATGGATAAATTAACAGGCAACCACAATAACAATCAAATAAAATTATGCT
>SKCR01023285.1:0-49686 GCA_019454045.1 Zanthoxylum bungeanum | reverse complement strand
TTCCTGAAGATTCACCTATGATATTTGATTCGAACTTAATTGATCTTGGATTAATTGCGGAGAAACTTTATCTCGGATAAAGTGCCTTATTTAGAGAGAGAGAACGGTTAATTTGAATTAATCGATATAATTATTATATTCGATATAATAATCGAAATTCGATTTCGACGCGAAATTAAAATTAGATTTTAATTCGGGCGTACGAGTTAATTTAGAATTAATTCGTAAGCGACGTAAAAATAATTTCGCTAGGAGCGATTATTTATTTAAATCCGATTTAATTAACGTCGCGACGCTAGCTCGGTATTTCGGAAATATCGAACCCCGAAACGCGTGAGTGGACGTGGGCCCACTTTTATTGGGAACGTGTGGGGCCCACATGACACTTGTCATTGATATGACATTGCATGTTAATAGTGTACAAAACACTCTAAGGCATTGCATGGTGATAGTGTGCATTTCACTCAAAGGCATTGCATGGAGTTTGAGTGTTTGACACTCTAAGCCATTGCATGGTTTATGTCATAGATTTATTATTAATTTAATAAATTATAAAATAAATATAATTGATTTTTGGTAATACAAAGATTAATTAATCAAGACATTTCACAAAAACTCTCTCTTCTCTCTCAAATTGCCGTGAACACCATTGTCAAGGGCAAGGAAGATTTGATCTTCCACTTCTCCATTTTTGCTAGCACAACAAGGGGATCAAAAGAGGTGATAGGGAAACCATCAAAGAGCTTGGAATACAAAAGCTTGGAGCTTCAAGTCTTCTTCCTCCCTTGGCCGAATCCTCCACCACTTGGAGCTTCTACCATTTGATCTTCTACTTCTTCATCACAAGGCATTGTAAGTATGATTCCGCCATACTTCATGTTTAAATATATATTCTTTATAGTATTTCATATGCTTAATCTTTGTTTGGGACCTATATAATAGAAACCAACAATTTGATTCGGACTTAATTAATCTTGGATTAATTACGGAGAAACTTTATCTCGGATAAAGTGCCTAGTTTAGAGAGAGAACGATTAATTTGGAATTAATCGACAAATTATTATATATTCGATATAATAATCGAAATTCGATTTCGACGCGAAATTAAAATTAGATTTTAATTCGGGCAAACGAGTTAGTTTAAAATTAATTCGTTAGCGACGTAAATAATAATTTCGCCAGGCGGCAATTATTTATTTAAATTCGGTTTAATTAACGTCGCGACGTAAGTCGGCTCGTATTTCGAAAATATCGAACCCGAACGCGTGAGTGTGGACGTGGGCCCACTTTCATTGGGAAACGTGTGGGGCCCACATGACACATGTCATTACATTGCATGGTGTTAGTGTACAAAACACTCTATGGCATTGCATGGTGATAGTGTATAAAACACTCTATGGCATTGCATGGTGATAGTGTACAATTCACTCAATTGGTTTGCATGGAGTTTGAGTGTTGGACACTCTAAGCCATTGCATGGTTTGTGTCATAGATTATTATTAATTTAATAAATTATGGCATAAATATAAATGATTTTTGGTAAAACAAAATAATCAATTACACAATTCTCTCTTCTCTCTCAAATTGCCGAAACTTCACCATTGAAGGGCAAAGGAAGATTTGATCTTCCATCTCCATTTTTGCTAGCACAAGCAAGGGATCAAAGGAGGTGATAGGGAAACCATCAAAGAGCTTGGAATACAAAAGCTTGGAGCTTCAAGTCTTCTTCTCCCTGGCCGAAACCAACCAACCAACTTGGAGCTGGAGATTCAAAGGTTTTGTTCTCTTCTTCTTCATCACATAACTTCTTTGTAAGTATGATTCCGCCATGCTTCAAGTCTTTTATATATATTCATTTTAGTATTTCATATGCTTAATCTTTGTTTGGGACCTATATAATAGAAACCAACACACTTCACACATATCACACATGTGAAGTGGTGGTTGGAAAGTCGTTGGCATTTATGGCAAAACCACTTACTTTCCAACCACTTGGTTTAGGTGAAACCAAATTACCCCAACTACATGGTTTTGGGTAAAAGGGTAAAACCTTTTAACAAAAGCAAAAAGCCTTATCTCTCTCTTCACTCTACACATTTGTAAAACATTTTGGAAAATGAAAAACCCTAGAAGCCTCCATTTGGGCGTGAGCTTCTTCCTCCATTCTCTTTGATTTTGTGACAAAATCAACAAAGCTAGCACTTGGAGAAATCAACTAAGGAGATAGGGAAACTACTTCAAGAGTTGGAATCATCACTTAAAGCTTGGATCTTGGTGATCTCTTCTCAAAATTTTAAAACTCAAATCCGTTCATTGTAAGTATATTCCGCAACTTATTTTGAATTTATGAACACCTTTACATGCTTATTAGATCATTGGCATGTTCTAGGAACATTAACAATGGTATCAAGAGCCAATTTTAAGCATGAAAATTTTATGGTTCATGAGACTAAAATTTGGGGCTTTTATGTTTTGAGCATGATTCTTTCAAATTGATGCTTTGAGCATGCTTAGAATATGTTAACTTAGAGTTGTGCATGATTTCATTTGAAATAAATTGATTGAATAAAAATTAAAAATTTATTAGCTTGGCCGAAATATACACTGTCTTGGACTGCAGTTTTTTGATTTTTGTAACATGAAATGATGTGTTAAATGCATGTTTAAATGTTGATTGTTGGTTTGATTGGATTAGAATCAAAGTCAATAAAGTTTATGTTAAAATCAAAGAGCATGTTGAGCATGAAATGATGAATTTGGGATTCAATTTGTGTTGAGCATGACATGATGTGTTTTGGCTTCAATTTGTGTTAAGCATGAATTGATGGATTAAGCATGATTAATTAAGTTAATTGGTATTTTGGAAATATTGAGTTTAATTAATTAATCATGGCAAATACACTTGTAATTAAAATAATTGTGATATTTGGAATGTTATAATTATGTTAATAAGCCTTTAATTATGAACTCGGTTAAAAGTGTGTATTTGGGCTTAATGGGCTTGGTTTGACTAAGTTTGGTTTTGGACTTTTGGATTGGATCCAATTGGGCCCAAAACCAATTCCATAAGGTCCAAATACATCACTTGGGCCTTTAAAGAATTTAATTGGGCCTAATGGGCCTAAATTAATTTGTAGGCAATAGGGTGATTCCTATTGGGCCTTGACATTTTGGGTTTGACCCATTATGGCCAAAGCCCATGCCTTAAGAATTAATTAAAAGCCCATTGGACCATAATTAAAATGACATTGGATGTTAACGGGCCTTTGAGACCCATTAAGATTGGATTTGGAATCCAAGTCTTTAAGGCAAATAAATAAGTATAAATATTTAATTTGGAATTAATTGGAATTAGTATTGAATACAAATAAATTGGATTTAAAGTTGTAGTTCAATATAATTCAAGAATACTTACTTTGAGTAATTATTCTTAAACGAGTTTGACTCGCGCAAATCAAATCGTTGTTTGAACATTGGATGATCATTTATTCAAAGATTAATTAATTGGATTAGATTGATTGAATAATATGATTTGTATGAATACATGAATGTGTTGTATGAATAATGTATATCGGATGGATATTAGAATGGCAAGGGCAATTTTGGAAATTGTAATAAATTTAGAATTTATTTAAATTGGACCTGCGTGTCCAGCCTTTTATCTCATTTCTCATTGTATTTCTTTTCTCACCAATTCCCCTCAATGTAAATGAGGTTTCTTTATTATATTTTGTAATTGGGTAGAATTAGAATAGTTCTAGCCTGGGAGAGGAAATAGAGTGATTTGTTCTAGGAACAATTTGTGAGATATCCATCTGCATATCATTATTAATTTATTTATTTATACGCGCTTTATTATGTGTTTAGAATGCATGTTTAAGGGTGTATGATGATGAGACCTAATCAAAGATAATAAATTGGTTTCCAATTTGCACGCGAAAAACCCTCAAAACATATTAAGCGTTTTTCCTTCCGTTGAGTGATTCTTACTCAAGATCCAAAGTTGGCATTGGTTTGTTGGCCAAAGTCAAGACCTTTGTCAATTGAGGATGTGTTTGAATCATGAGAGTTTTGTTCCATATCGGTGTCTTGTCCAAGTCGTGATTTGTTGGCCAAAGTCAATACCACTTCTTGTCCATCGACATTGATTACGAAGCTTTCCATGTCAATGGGTTCCGCTTAACTGGGATCATTAAGTTTGTTGTGCCAAAGCCAATGCTTAATTGATTCAGAGGAAAAAGGTTAGGTAATATATTTGATATATTGGCATATATAAGATATATGTTTCGGACTTGGATGTCCACCTACTGGATCTAGGAATTGGATGGGATCCAATTGATCTTAGAGATCTACCTAGTTAAGTATCATACAATTTGTTGGCCAAAGTCAAGATTGTGTGTTATTTAACGGGATCCTAGCCCACTAGGAAACTAGGTTTCCCGAGTACTCCACAAAGGGTTAGAGGCTCGCCGAAAAATAGTGGGAGGCAATAATTAAATTTGCAATATTCGTTTAGATACTTGCCATACGCGCTCAATCAAATATCATTCGTCAAATAAATTAAATGTTAGTTGGACTAATATTTAATAGTTGTTTTAATTTAACAGTTAGACTGTATTCAAACTACTTCATTTATAGTTGATTATATAATTGGATTATAGTAATCAATATATATTTAAATTTTACCCTTCAATTATAGTTGATTATATAATTGGATTATAGTAATCAATATATTTGGATTTTACCAATCATTTATAACGATTATACAATTGGATTATAGTAATCAATATATATTTGATTTTAACCAATAAAATTCTATTAAGTTATATAGTTAGACTATAGTAATCATTACATTATATTGTACCTGAAATCGTTGATTAAATAGTTGGACTATTAGAATCAAGATTAAATTGAAAGATTAGTGTTTAAAACATTTTCCTAGGGAAAATGTGTTTAGACGACTTTAATTTTCAATTTGGGAATAAATTTCAGGATAGTCCTGAAACTAAGAAGTTATTTTATTTGATAAAATAACATCTTAGGCCTAAGCCCGGAGTTAAGCAAATAGTAGAGCATGATCTTTGGAAGATTCATGTGATGATAACATTAATGTTTAATCCATTATGCTTGCCATAAAGACTTCTTAATTTCGTAATCAGAACTAAGGATTAGATCCTTAAAGTATGATGGAGAAATTGAAGGATCTTCATAGATCTATTCTTAGATATTAGAAGTATTAAATTGCAATTAATAACTCTTGGAGAGTTAATGGCCATTCTCAAGGAGCCAAAGCCAAAGTTTGCAATAGGGTAAGAAGCGCAAGGCGCATCTTACTTTAATATTCTAGAAGGCCAAAGCTTGGCCAAAGACTTCTGGAATGTGAAAAAGGCAAAGGCAAAATTATTACTGTCTTCTAGGAAGACAAATGACATATCCCAAGATGTCTGCTTAAACTGTTGCAAATGGGATCACTGAAGCGTGACTACCGTATGGGCAAAGCATACATGAAGGAATTGAAGAAGGGCAAGGCTCTGACTTCAAATATGTTTGTCATAAATATGTTCACTACTAGTATTAAAATTGGATTTTAAATACTAAGTGTGATACATAAATATGCATTGATGTGCTGAATCTGCTATGAGCATGATACTGACTTCAATTGAGATTAATCTGCGAATAGGAAACGGAAAGAAAGTCGTTGTTTTACCATAGATACCTAAGTTTAGGAACTACCCTTCGGGTGTGTACTTAAATTAGGAAACTGTTGTAATGTAACTAGTTTGACTAGAGATATTATCTCTATATCGAGTACAACTCGTTGCGAGTATACCTTTATATTCTAGAACACTAAAGTGTTTTATTTTATAAAGATGATATTGAGATAAACAGATTATATGTGAATAACAGTATTTATATTTTGAATATAAATAAATCTCAAACATATAACATGACAAACAAATAGCTCAAACTGATTTGATCAGATGAGACTTATTTGTGGCAGTGTTCGCTGGGACACAATTAAACAAGACTCGTATATCCACACTTTTGAAGAGTGGATACTAGGACGGATTTGATTCCCTTCAAATAATGTCTACCAATCTAGTTTATTAGGTAGAGTACCTAAAATACCTTTTACTTGGTAAAAGTGTAAGTTCCACCGATCTATTAGCCCTTGTTCATAGTGACGTAAGTGGGAGCATGTCTAGCTAGGCTAGAGGTGGATATGAATATTTCGTGACCTTTACGGATGTTGCATCGCGTTATGGTTGTGTTTCTTTTAAAGAACATAATCGGAAACTTTTAGAGTTTCGACACGAAATAGACAAACAGATCGGCTAAAGTATTAAAATCACGGTTTGACCGTGATGAAAATACTTAAGCAATAAGTTTTCAAATATTTGAAAGAGTATAGTATTCTTTCAATGAGGACTCCTCCAGGAACACGTCAGTTTGATGGTGTGTCCGAACGAATAAACCAATTTTGGTGGGCATGATAAGGTTAATCATGAGTCGCTCTGAGCTACCATTTTCCTTCAAAGGATAAGCATTAATAGTGCAATACTTATTTTGAATAAGATTCCATGAAAATCTGTTTGACAGACTTCATATTAGATATGAACAGGAAAGAAACCGGGTTTTCTCATTCTTGTTGATTTGGGAATGCTAAGCATATGTTTGGATGATACCAAACAAGAACCCAAATTGGATAAGTGCCAATTGTAGTTTATCCTAGGGAAACCAACGTATAGTACTTATACAACTCACTTGAGAACAATGTAATTGTTGCTCACCATGCGGTTTTCCTAAAAGGAATACCGATATGCAGTGGTAAGTTGGAGGATAGTAAAACTCGATGAAAATCGGAGTTATACTGTTCAAGGCACCAAGTCCTTAATGGAACATGAACAGTTCATCATGGATGAAACTATACCAGTAATCTTCGAATACACAAGAACCGCGTAGATCAGAGAGAGTCAGAAAATAACCTGGGGTATGGGTTTCTGATCTCACCTCATAAAGATGTCAATCTTTTGAGAAATACCAACTGACTACGTATGAGGAAGTGATACAAGGTATCGACTCCCTATTATGGCAAAGCGCCATGAGTCCGAAATGGATTCCATGTATATCAACTATGTTTGAAAACTAGTTGTTGTATCGCAAGGCATTGTGCCTATTGGTACTATATAAGTCTTCAAGGAAGACATACGTGGATGGCAGCATACCAACGTACTAAGCTAGGGTTGTAGTGGAAAGGTATTGTTATCAACATTGTGTTGATTATAATGAAACCTGTACATATTTCCATGGATAAATCCATTTGGATAATGTTGCTGATGCTGCATGTTTCATTCATGAAATATGGCAGTTGAACGTCAAATCGTTTTCCTTAAACGGAAACCTTTTTGGAGGATGTTTATAACATCTTGACGGTTTTTTCGTACCAAAACTAGCAAATAAGATTTACAGATTAATCGATCCATGTATGGATAGAAGTAAGCATTGGGTTCTTGGAACTATCGTTTTGATGTAATCATAATGGTGTATGATTTGATTCAAAACGAATATGATTCTTGTGTATATAAGGAGGTTAGTGGGAGCGCACTGAAAGTGACTGTCCTAAATAATGATGATATGTCATTTCTTGGAAATGATATTCCCATATTACAATCGGTGAAAGCTTGGCTTTCATGAAAAATTCTTCGTAGAATTCTTGGGAGAAACAACCTTTATTCTAGGAATAAAGATCTATTGGGATAGATTTAAAGTTGTTAACACTCTCCGAGAACTCGTACATTGAAAAATGTACGTGACCTGGTGTCTCATACGCTTTGAGCATATGGAGTCACAAACAGGTCAATCCAAGTGATAGTCACTGGATTGATATTAAGAACATCCGTTAGTATCTTAGAGAACTAAGGATGATATCTTAAACTATGGAGAAGGAGAACTTGAAGTGACTGGGATCACTGCTGAAGTTTCCTAACCGATAAAAACAACGGTACTATACAGTTTGAATAACGGAACAGTGAGCTGGAAATCTTCCAAGCAAGATACTGTTACCAAATAAACAACAAATGAGGGTTATTGCTGCGGCTGAGGCAGCAATAGAAGCCATTTGGGTAGATGATAAATCTAATTAGATTAGATATAGTTCTACTAGCAGCTGAGCTAGGCGCAGCACAAGGCTAAAGAATTAATGGTCTCATCAACGATCCAGATAAATACTTCGACTATTCATCTGATTCGTTCGGATCATACATCGTGACGATGTGATGATCGTATAAATACATCAGACGATAATCATACAAATCCGCTGACGAAAGCCTTTCCTCAGCAGTTTGAGCGAACCGTACATAGTTCGAGTGTAATGACACTCGAGTGACTGGCTATAGGCCAAGTGGGAGATTGTTGGAAAATTATGACCCATAGCGTCACTATTTGTACAGATCATGGTGTTGTTGTACAAATTAACTATGTGACAAAGGAAATTTCTCTTTTATCATTTGTGATTAGATCACCATAGATGTATAAATGATAGAAGGTCCATATGATTAGTTCCTGGATTGAGATGATGTGAGACATTATCAATCCATGAAGGTTTAATCATTAAATATCCCTAGTCGTAGTATTATCGAGATTGGACATCGATAATGCGGAATAGACTAGTATTACACTTGTGCGCGTTGTGAGGGCATAACGGCATAGTTCTCATATATTTGGGTATTGGATACTCTTGCAAGTGTAATAGGAGGTTGTGTTTTACCGATGGTACGGAAAACAGCTTCGCTCTGGATAGACCCCCGGAATTCCATTGGTAGTATGCTATGTGTCTATGGAAGTCTGAAATCAGGGTAGGTGTATTTGGTCTTAACCTGAGACTTGCACCGCTATACTTGCGACAATCGGTATGCTTTAGTTTTGGTCGTCCAGGGCTTTAACCGGTTCTGTGTACGCCTCTGTTGGGTATATCGAGAATCGTAGTGTATTGGGTGTGATGTCAAGACGGAAGTATCACTCCAGTCATAGTGGAGATGATGTCACGTAGGATTCGATACTAGTGTTCTTAAGTACTGCAGTCATCTGGATATTATGACTAGGTCATGTATGTCCGATTATAGAGACTAGTTACCAGACATCTGACCTGTGCTTCGTACGGGGCAGACACATTCCAGCCCCAGGCCTAGCACGTGACATTCGATACTGGATCGCAATACGCAATACTACGTATACTACGCCTGACATAGATTATATATTCCAGTAAGAATATTTCTGGAGAATTGGGTAGGCACGGTGCTTTGCTAGAAGCCAACCATGTCTTGTAAATCGGTAAGCACGTGGTACGAGGTACGCACGTATTCGGATAATCCGATGACCGTATTTACTGCCAACATATCCAGGGATCTCTTGGGTCGCTTCCCAAAGATTCACCGATGACAGTTGATTTAAATTAGAATTAATCTGGGTTAATTAAGAGAGAGAATTAATCTGGGATTAATTAAGATGGAGAAAATTAATCTGGGATTAACTGAGGTATTATTTAATCTGGGATAAATGTGTTCGGAAGAGAGAGAACGCGATTAATTTGGAATTAATCAGTAGAATAAATTTAATAGTTAAATTTGATTTTTCTATTTAATTTATTCGTATGGGCTAAAATTAATATATCGGATATATTAATATGAATTGGATTTCGTTACGAAATTAAAGTCGGACTTTAATATGAACGAACGAATTAATTTAGAATTAATTGTAAACGACGTTTGTAATATGTTGCGAGGCATCGTTATTTAATTAAATTAGATTTAATTATTTAGCAACGAAAGTTCGTTTAATCGGATTAAACGGATCCGAGCCGCGGCAAATGTTCGTAGAGTCATTTTGAATTTTGAATTCAAAATGGTGGGGCCCACTTCACACATATCACACATGTGAAGTGGTGGTTGGAAAGTGGTTGGAATTTATGGCAACCACTTACTTTCCAACCACTTGGTTTAGGTGAAACCAAATTACCCGAACTACATGGTTTTAGGTAAAAGGGTAAAACCTTTTAACAAAAGCAAAAAGCCTTCTCGATCTCTTCACTCTACACACTTGTAACACATTTTGGAAAATGAAAAACCATAGAAGCCTCCATTTGGGCGTGAGCTTCTTCCTCCATTGTATTTGATTTTGTGGCAAAATCAACAAAGCTAGCACTTGGAGAAATCAACTAAGGTGATAGGGAAACTACTTCAAGAGTTGGAATCATCACTTAAAGCTTGGATCTTGGAGATCTCTTCTCAAAATTTTAAAATTCATATCCGTTTATTGTAAGTATATTCCGCAACTTATTTTGAATTTATGAACACCTTTACATGCTTATTAGATCCTTGGCATGTTCTAGGAACATTAACAGTATCTGGTTAGGGTGGAATTCTACATCTAAAAAGAAAAATAAGGGTTAAGATCCAGATTTATCTGATGCTTCTTACCACAATCATTATTGGACCAGTTTATCTTAGAAAGGATACGGTCAATTTGTGGTTCAAAGGCTAACAGTTGGTCAATTAAATCATATGATGTTCTGGTAGTGAAGATGATATCTTATATAGGTTTTGAAAGGAACCCATTTCTCCTGGCATCATCAAGAAACACACAAAGAAAGTCATAAAATCCATCAACAATAAACATTCCAATTGGTTTCTAGAGTATGTTCAAGTTCGCCCAAGATAGCACTGTAAAAATTTCCTCCATTGTGCCCAAGCCACTTGGCAAAGCAATAAAAGCATCAGCACAGTTAATCATTTCAACAAGTCATTCAGACATACCTGGCACGATGTATTCATCTCCGTTTGATGGTCCTATAAGATTCGCCTCTGCCAAAGGTTTTGGGATGATTCCCAAAACTTGACTCCCTTCTTCCTGTACAGCCCTTGAAACGTACATCATTAGTCTAAGATTGCCACCGCCAAATATTAAGTGCATATTCCTCTCAGACATTAGTCTACCCAATTCATGTTTTGTCTCCGCAAATTCCGGTTTGGAAACAGAACTAGTACCGCAAAATACACAGATGTTTACAACCCGTCTTCTTGAAGTTGCTTCCAATTTTTTAATGTTTCTTTCTCAAATATGGATGTCTATAAGAGTGCAATGACGAGATGAATTTATAGATCCTGAAAAAGGGTGAGTAATAATATCACTAGTACCTGCCAAATGACAATTAGTAGCTAAACAATAAAATAAATTGTGAAAGTCAAAAAGTCTAGATTATGTCGGCGAAAATAAAAGAAAATAACAAAATAAATCAAAATTATTAGTTAAAGACAAAGAAATAATAATATGTACAAGTAGTAACGGCTTGAATGACATCTATGTGTCAGGGACAAGCTTCCCATCCAATTTTCTTATAAATTGGCAAATATGGTCTTTTAAAGTCAGATTCCCGAGACTTAATTGTTGTCTTTATTTTTTAAAATTGTGTATATAACATGCGAATTGCGTGATACACATATCCACTGGGATGCGTCTCAAAAGTCAATGATATGTCATCTAAAGACTCTTTACTTATGCCATCCCTAATGAATTTAATTTTATCTTCGCGATTATCAGATACCATTCATAAAGAACGACAACGAGTATTAAATGTCAAGCGTGTACATTTATAGCAAACACCTAATTTTTTAGCATAAGTGTTTCTTCCTAAACCAGACATAAATGAAATAAAAGAGTCAGATGACTCAACTGCCAATCGGACTCGTGCTTAAATAATCCAATGAATGTCATTTGGAATACCTTTGATCATTAGAAGTCTCATTTGTTCAATGCGTGCTTTGTATACTTTCATCAGAGAGTTTTGAGGGAGAGAAGTAAAATGCTTGTGAAAATTTACGAGAACGTCTTCCATCATGTCTGTGAATCTACCTACAAAAATTAAACAAACGAATAATAAAACACACCAAATCTCAATATATATATACATACAAATTGGATGGGTTGCCTCCCTACTAGCGTTAAGTTTAAAGTTGTCAGCTAGACATGTCTGCCCGAATATTAGGCTTGATCTACAAGTGTTAGACTTTCTTTCTGTTGATCAAATGATTCTCCCCAGTAGTGCTTGACACGCTGGTTGTGAACTTTGAATGTGTTGTGGGAGTTGGGGTTGTATATCTCAACTACTCTGTATGGTAACACCTGAGTAATGACAAATAGACCTGACCACCTTGATTTCAACTTCCCAAGGAAAAGTTTCAACCTTGAATTGTATAACAACACCTGCTTCCCTAGTTCTAGTTGACTGCGTAATATTTTTTTATCATGCCATTTCTTGGTCTTTTCTTTGAACATATTGGCATTTTCATAAGCATGTAGGCGAAATTCCTCCAATTCGTTAAGATGTTGGAGCCGTTTCTCTTTTGCTGCTTGCAGATCAAGATTTAACTTCTTCAATGCCCAATACTCCTTATGTTCAACCTCTACATGCAGATGGCATGCTTTCCCAAACACCATTCGATATGGGGACATACCAATGGGTGTTTTGTAAGCTGTCTGGTAGGCCCATAATACATCATCCAGTTTTATAGACCATTCCCTCATTGTTGATCCAATGATTATCTCCAATATTCATTTGATATATCTGTTTGAAACTTCGACCTGTCCATTTGACTGCGGATGGTAACCAGTGGCAACTTTGTGAGTAACTCCGCATTTGGTTTAGAGTGCATCGAAGTATCTGTTGCAGAAGTGTGAGCCACCATCATTGATAATTGCCCGATGTGTTCCGAAGCGAGTGAAAATATTCTTATTAAGTAATTTTATCACCACTTTTGTGTCATTTGATGGCAGTGCTGTTGCTTCAACCCATTTGGAGACGTACTTTACTGTAACTAAAATGTACAGGTTTCCAAATGATGGAACAAAGGGTCCCATAAAATCAATCCCCTATACATCAAATATCTCCACTTCGAGAATTCTTTGAAGAGGTCATTCATTTCTCCTCGAAATATTTCCCCTATTCTGGCACCTGTCGCATTAAAGAACAAATAAGTAAGAATATTTAAATAAATTCGGCCAGAACAAATCTGATTGTAGGACTTTGGCTACAGTTTTATCTCCACTGAAGTGTCTGACGTATGGTGATGAATGACAATACTACAAGACACTATTGACTTCCTCATGTGGTACACAATGTCTCAATAATTGATCAGTACAACATTCGAATAGATACGGCTCATCTCAGACATAGTGTTTGACTTCTTTGAAGAATTTCTTTCATTGCTGGTATGTCCATTCCAACGGCCATTTTCCTGATACTATGTAGTTTACATAGTCAGCGTACCAAGGGACTTCCTACTGCTTGATGGCAAACAACTATTCATATGGAAAAATTTATTTGATTGTCATCTCATTGCCAGTTGTTTCTCCATTCTCAAGCCTCGATAAGTGATATGCCACTTGATTTACTGTCCCTTTCCAATTTCAAATCTCCACGTCAAATTCTTACAACAGACGCACCCAACGGATCTATCAAGGCTTTGCATCTTTCTTTGCGATCAGGTATTTGATTGTTGAATGATATGTGCAGACCAGCGCATTAGGACCCAGCAGATAGAAGGGAAATTTATCAAAAGATAACACAACTTCGAGCAACTCCATTTCAGCTGTTGTGTAGTTGAATTGTGCTTCATTCAAAGTTTTGATGGAGTAGTAAATGGTGTGGAAAATTTTTGCTTTGCATTGTCCCAAAACTGCACCAACAGTAAAATCACTAGCATCACACATCACCTTAAAAGGAAACATCAAGTCTGGTGCTACTATGATGGGGCAGACTAGGATAGCGTTCATGTTACTTTTCAACTTAATATAATTTTCTCTCGTTAATTTATCATTTGAGAGTATGGAAGTCAATTGGAGAAACCAAAGCTAAAAATAAATTAAACATGAATTTAACATTCATTCATCGCATATTAAAATCATCAAACAATTTTGGCATAAAATTAAACAGGATGCATGAACCATAAATAACGAATTAGAAACCTAACAGAATTACTATGCCACGAAAATCTATCATCCCACAAGTACTTGCCGCCGTAGGGTAGGTCAAGTACTTGCATGATAGATCGAGACAATCTCAGTCGATTAATATATGCGGGAATAACTTTTATTCCTATATTAAACAACTACCGTTTGATTTGATCAAGGAATTTCATTAAAAGTTAATTATTCCTTTGTGAGTGTGACCCGCCGTTTCGGGATTCTTGGACTTAACGAGTGAAGTGCCACCGTAGGGTAGGTCAGTTCACAAGATACATCTACAATCCCTATCCTCTCGGAATCCAAACCTGATATTGACCCAAAATGGACACCATCCGTAGGGGGACGAAAGCAAAATCGTCTCGAGGCACCTTTTGAATCTCATATTTTCAGACTAATAACGAAGATCGCGGGATATACTATCGTATATCCCTCTCCCACTCACTATTTTAAAATTAAGGTTTCTATTTATAAAATATCTAATATTTTAATTTAACTAGTGTGAATAAATTTATGGCTGCTAAATCATAACTTTTATTTAGACTAGTACACCATTACCGACCTAAATAATTTTAACTCTTAAAATTTGTATCACTGAATTCCATTAGTCTCTACTAATTGTATTACTCAGTTAAATTAATTTAATTAAGTTGTATTAGTGACCTATTATATTTTAACCTTTTAAAATACTAGAACACTAATAGGTTTATAATTTTAGAATCCTAAAATATTCAAGATTTGTATTAAATTATTTAATTAATCTTTGTGCGTTATAAAATATAATGGTACGTGGAATTGTATCCCTAGTGCAGACCATATTACCGTCCATTTGGATTCGGCTATGGAATTTATGTCTGAGTTTCCATCCTATATACCTATTGCATTTATTATGCACTAATTAAGCCCAATATATTAGAATTCAATTTTTAAACCTGAAAACAAATTAATACAATAAATTATTTTTCCATGCATATCATATTCTAATTCAAACATTTTAAATCACATAAAATCATATTTCATGCCTATAATGATAATGCATCTAAAGCATGTTATGGCATGTGAAATGCAAAAGTAGGCACCCTAAGCTATATGACATGTTATTCAAAAATTCAAATTAAACATACATAAAACCTAAAAAACTATTTTGCATTGACTGGGCTCTGATTTTTTCCCTATACTAATCTAATTAGTACAAAAAATACCCAAGGAATCCATTGGTCTTCAAATCACGTTCCAAGGTGGTGTTGGCTCCTTTTGCGACTTCGGTGCTCCAAAATTACAATAATTGAAAATTTACGTTGGAAAATAAAATTACAACAGTTGTAAATAATGGCCTTATGGCCTTACATCCTAAAAACAAAACAAACATTAAAATAAGAGCCGGAAAAATTTACGACCAAGGCAAAATACATTCATCACATGAAAAACAATAACCATTCATCATATGAATATTATTTTGTGCCTACTCATCTAAACATGCAAATCAATATTTATAACTCATATAAACATATTAAAACATTAAGTTTAAATGAAAAATGAGAAGGGTTAAGAACACTTTTCAACCTTGCTCTCGATGACAATTGTAGGAAACATTTTCCTCGTGCAGCGGAAACGTCTTAGGCTCACGGATCAGACTTAAAAAAGATTTCTGCCCTTTTTCCTTTAAATGTCGAATGCTACAGCCACAACCACTGAAATTTTACTTCATTTTAGACAAAATTTCAAGCCCGAAATAGCCCCCGGACCAGTCTCTGAATAGCCCCAAACAGCCGGACAAAAATTGCATTGTTTTGGACTCGATTAACGCCCAAACGCACAATAGAAACAACCCCTAAAATTTGTGGACTATGGCTGTGTTTTGATTATGATTTGTCACTTGAAAACAGCCCCAACACAACCCTAAAACATCACAAAATGTTACAAAAAAAAACTGGATTAAAATGAAACCAAACTGAGTTATGTTTCACCAAGTAAATGGGCGGCAATGAGCAAAAATAATGCTCACTACCTTGAACCACAAGAAAGAGATAAAGATGGAGATTTGTTTGACACTACAATGTCTTCCGAAATATATCTCGTTACCAAGGGAAACTTTTGTTGACAAGACTCACAAAACAATCCCTAAATGAAAATAGATGTAAAAAGTACCCTCAGGTCTAACTTTTTAAATCGTCTCTCGGAAACGCATTACAAGGCTGTCGGAAGAGCTAACACTCCGTAAATTGTCTGCTTCACTGGTCCACGTCTTTCCTCGCTGTTTTGCTGCTCAAGCTACTGTTTTCCACTCTGTTTTGCTGTTGTTTTAGGCTATTGTTTTGGGTAGTTTTAGGCTACTATTTTGGTGATATAATGGTGTATAATGAGGGATGATGTGCAACTATTTCAGGGCTGTTGGTTTCTATAATTAGTCCCAAAGAAAGATTAAGCCATAGAAATACATATAATATACATGCAAAGCTTGAAGCATGGCGGAATCATACTTACAAAGCTTTGTGACGAAAATGGTGAAGAGGATCTTTGAGCCTCTAAGGTGGGTGTTTTGCGGCCAAGAACAAGAATGAGAGAAGCTTCAAGTCTTTGGGCTGTTTTCGGCCAAGAACAACAGTGTGAGAAGCTTCAAATCTTCTAGTACTCCAAGCTCCAAGGATGTTTCCCTATCACCTCCTTTGATCCCTTGTTGTGCTAGCAAAATGGAGAAATGAAAAACAATTTTTCTGCCGTGGATGAAGCTCACGGCGTGCGTGAAGAAGAAGGAGAGGAGAGTGTGCCTTTTCAATTTTCTATCTCACCTTTTGTTTCAAAAAACCGTGAGTCAAGAAAAGAAAAGCAATCATGATGCATCATATACCAAAATGAATTTTTTAGATAAAAAACTCTTCAAAAAACGTGTAAAGCTTTTTCCCTCCAAAAATTCTTTAAATGGCATCATTATCTTACATTGAGAATAGAGACAATGTATCATCCCATAAAGGTGACTAGATACATCCATCATCTATTCGTGTCAAGTAATGAGATATCGCGATGTGATTTGCGGATCCTACTCGTTTCAAAATACGAATGTATTCGCAAACACTTTCGGGCTCGGTTTCGCTAATTCCGAATTAACGCATTTCCGTCGCGACGTGAATTAAATAATTACGCCTAGCGAAATTACTATTCACATCGCTAACGAATTAATTCTAAATTAATTCGTTTGCCCGAATTAAAATCCGATTTTAATTCCGCGTCGAAATCTAATTTCGTTAATATATAGAATATATTATTTTATCGATTAATTCCAAATTAATCAATCTCTCTCTCTCTCTTAATAAGGCATTTTATCCAAGATAAAGTTTCTCCGTAAGTAATCCAAGATTAATAAAGTTCGAATCAAACATCATAGGTGAATCTTCAGGAAGCGACCCAAGAGATCTCCGGATATGTTGGCAGTAAACACGGTCGTTGGATAATCCAAACACGTACGTACCTCGTACTATGTTTTTACCGATTTACAAGACAAGGTTGGCTTCTAGCAAAGCGCCATGCCTACCCAATTCTCCAGAAATATTCTTACTGGAATATTAGATCTTTATCAAGCGTAGTATACCGTAGTATCGCGTTCATCGATCCAGTATCGGACGATCACATGTTAGGCCTGGGGCTGGAAATGTGTCTGCCCCGTACGAAACATATATCGGATATCAAACAACTAGTCTCTTTAAATCGGAAAATCCTGACCAGGTCATATTGTCCCGATGATTGCAACCTTTTATAGAGTACTAGTTCTGTATCCAGTGTGATCATCATCTCCATATGTCTGAAGTGATACTTCCATCTTGACATCACATCCAGTACACTACGATTCCCGATAAACCCAGAAGAGGCGTACACAGAACCGGTTAAAGCCCCGAACCACCAAAACCAAAGTTTACCGATTGTCGTAAGTACTAGCGATGCAAGTCTCAGGTTAAGACCATGCACACCTACCCTGATGCGGCCTCCCATAGACACGCAGACATACTACCAATTGGATTTCGCGGGGTCTGTCCAGAGCGAAGCTGTTTTCCGTACCATCGGCAAAACACAACCTCCTATCGCACTTGCATAAGTATCCAATACTTAAATATATGAGAACTATGCCTTTGTGCCATCACAACACGCACAAGTGCAATACTAGTCTATTCCGCATTATCGATGTCCGATCTCGATAATACTCCGACTAGGGATATTTAATGATTAAACATTTTATATTGATACTGTCTCATATCATCTCAATACGGAACTAATCATATGGACTTTTGCCATTAATATATCAAAGTAAATAATTTTACAAAACGGCAAAAGGCAATTTCATTATCACATAGTTAATTTTGTACAATAATACAATATCATTTACAAAATAGTGACGTTATGGGTCATAATGTCTAACAATCTCCCACTTGGCCTATAGCCAGTCACTCAAGCATCTAATACCTGAACTATGTATATTTCGTTCAAACACCTCATGAAGAACAGCCTTCGTCAGCGGATCTGCAATATTGTCATCCGATGCGACCTTCTCGACCTTTACATCGCCACGATGTATAATCTCCCGAATCATATGGTAACGCCGAAGAACATGCTTGGATCGTTGATGAGACCTTGGTTCCTTAGCTTGTGCTATAGCCCCGTTATTGTCACAATACAATGGCACGGGCTCAGCTGCTAACAGAACTACTCCTAATCCGATTAGGAATTTTCGGATCCAAACTGCCTCCTTTGCTGCTTCTGATGCAGCAATATACTCCGCTTCTGTTGTTGAATCGGCAACAGTATCTTGCTTGGAAGATTTCCAGCTCACTGCTCTGTTATTCAAACAAAAAATGTACCCTGATTGTGACTTGAAGTCGTCCTTGTCGGTTTGGAAACTTGCATCGGTGTACCCAGACACCTCAAGTTCTCCACCTCCATAAATTAAGAAAGCATCCTTAGTTCGTCTAAGATACTTAAGGATATTCAGTATCTTGCTTGGAAGATTTCCAGCTCACTGCTCTGTTATTCAAACAAAAAATGTACCCTGATTGTGACTTGAAGTCGTCCTTGTCGGTTTGGAAACTTGCATCGGTGTACCCAGACACCTCAAGTTCTCCACCTCCATAAATTAAGAAAGCATCCTTAGTTCGTCTAAGATACTTAAGGATATTCTTAACTGCCATCCAGTGACCTTCACCTGGATCGGCCTGATAGCGACTGCACATGCTCAAAGCATATGACACATCAGGTCGCGTACATATCATGGCATACATGATCGATCCGACTGCCGAGGCGAACGGTATCCGACTCATGTTATCTCTTTCTTCTATAGTCTTAGGACACATGTCCTTAGACAGAAGGATACCACGTGACATTGGCATCAATCCCTTCTTGGATTGATCCATGTTGAATCGCTTCAACACTTTGTCAATATATGTACTCTGGGAGAGTCCAAGCAGCTTTCTAGATCTATCCCGGTAGATCTTTATTCCCAGAATAAAAGCTGCTTCTCCCAGATCTTTCATGGAGAATTTCAATGAAAGTCAAGCTTTCAGCGACGTTAGCATGGGAATGTCATTGCCTATAAGCAATACGTCGTCGACATAAAGGACAATAAAAGTCAGTGCTCTCCCACTAACCTTCTTGTATACACAAGGGTCATCATCGTTTTGTACGAAATCATATTCTTTTATGATCTCATCAAAACGCTGATTCCATGACCGTGATGCTTGCTTCAATCCATAAATGGATCGATTTAACTTACAAACCTTGTTTGCTAGTCTAGGTACGATAAAACCGTCAGGTTATTGCATATAAAAATCCTCCAAAAGGTTTCCGTTAAGGAAAGCGGTTTTAACGTCCATTTACCATATCTCGTAATGGAAATATGCATCTATTGCAAGCATTATCCGAATGGATTTAATCATGGCAACGGGTGAGAAAGTTTCGTCATAATCAATACCATATTGCTGACGATACCCTTTTGCTACAAGCCTGGCTTTGTACGTTTGCACGTTGCCATCCATGTCGGTCTTCTTCTTGAAGATCCATCTGCATCCAATAGGCTTTACGCCTTCTGGTACATCAACCAGTGTCCAAACTTGGTTGGCATACATGGAATCCATCTCGGACTTCATGGCATCTTGCCATAAAGCGGAATCAATATTTTGTATTGCTTCCTCATACGTAGTCGGTTCATTATCCTCAATAAGATTAATATCTACATGAGGCGAGATCAGGAACCCATACCTCTCAGGTACCGTCCTGACTCTCTCCGACCTACGCGATCCTTGTGTATATGAAGATGTGGTACAGACTCATCCTGGATGTCTGTTTATGTTCCGTCGTTGATTCATTGCCAGGAACGGTATCACTACGATTTTCATCGAGCTCCACTTTCCTCCCACTTACCAATGCATCTAGGAATTCCTTCTCAAGGAAAAATGCATGTAGAGCAACAAATACTTTGTTCTCTTGTGGGTGATAGAAGTAATATCCTTTGGTTTCCTTAGGATATCCCACGAAAAGGCATTTATCTGATTTGGGTTCTAGTTTGGTACCTTCCAAACGTTTAACATATGCCCAGCATCCCAAATCTTCAGGAAGAGAAACCTGGTTTCCTCCTGTCCATATCTCATATGGAGTCTATTCAACAGACTTTGACGGAACCTTATTCAAAAAAAGTACTGCACTGTTTAATGCGTTATCCCCAGAAGGATATGGGTAGCTCAGTGCGACTCATCATGGACCTTACCATGTCTAACAAGGTACGGTTTCTCCGTTCAGAGACACCGTTTAATTGCGGTGTTCCAGGAGGAGTCCACTGTGAAAGAATACCATTTTCTTTCAAGTAATCTTGAAACTCATAAATCAAGTATTCGCCACCATAGACACATAGTCATAATACCAATGGGATTCCGAGGGGTCTATCCAGAGCGAAGCTGTTTCCCGTACCATCGGTGAAACACAACCTCCTATCGCACTTGCATAAGTATCCAATACTTAAATATATGAGAACTATGCGGTCGTGCCCTCACAACGTGCACAAGTGCAATACTAGCCTATTCCGCATTATCGATGTCCTGTCTCGATAATACTCCGGCTATGGATATTTAATGATTAATCCTTCGTGGACTGATACTGTCTCATATCATTCTCAATCCAGGAACTAATCATAGGGACCTCTCTTCATTTATATATCTATGGTGATCTAATCACAAATGATGAGAGTGCAATTTCCTTGTTACATAGTTAATTTGTACAACAACACCGTGATCTGTACAAATAGTGACGCTATGGGTCATTTTGTCCAACATGCGCAACACTTAAGAGCACTAATACCGTATCCTGCGTGACATCATCTCCACTATGACTGGAGTGACACTTCCGTCTTGACATCACACCCAATACACTACGACTCTCTGATAAACCCAGAAGTGGTGTACGTAGAACCGGTTAAAGCCCTGTACCACCAAGACGAAAGTCTATCGATTATCGTAGTATTAGCGATGTAAGTCTCAGGTTAAGACCATACACACCTACCCTGATTTCGCGCCTCCCATAGACACATAGTCCATAATACCAATGGGATTCCGAGGGGTCTATCCAGAGCGAAGCTGTTTCCCGTACCATCGGTGAAACACGACCTCCTATCGCACTTGCATAAGTATCCAATACATATATATATGAGAACTATGCCGTTGTGCCCTCACAACGAGCACAAGTGCAATACTAGCCTATTCCGCATTATCGATGTCCTGTCTCGATAATTCTCCGGCTAGGGATATTTAATGATTAATCCTTCGGGGATTGATACTGTCTCATATCATTCTCAATCCAGGAACTAATCATATGGACCTCTCTTCATTTATACATTTATGGTGATCTAATCACAAATGATGAGAGTGCAATTTCTTGTCACATAGTTAATTTGTACAACAACACCGTGATCTATACAAATAGTGACGCTATGGTCATATTATCCAACAATCTCCCACTTGGCACATAGCCAGTCACTCGAGTGTCTAACACCCGAACTATGTACGGTTCGCTCAAATTGCTGAGGAAAGGTTTTCGTCAGCGGATTTGTTTAATTATCGTCTGACGCGATTTACACGATCATCACATCACCACAATGTATGATCCGAACGAATCAGATGATATAGAAGTATATATCTGGATCGTCGATGAGACCTTTAATTCCTTAGCCTGTACTGACGCCTAGCTCAGCTGCTAAAAGAACTATATCTAATCTTATTAGATTTATTTTCGATCCAATGGCTTCTATTGCTGCCTCAGCTGCAGCAATAATCCGCATTTGTTTTTTATTCGGCAACAGTTATCTTGCTCGGAATATTTCCAGCTCACTGTCCCGTTATTCAAACTTTATAGTACCGTAGTATTTAATTGTTTGGAAACTTGCAGCGGTGATCCCAGTCACTTCAAGTTGTCCTTCTCCATAGTTTAAGACAACATCTTTAGTTCTCTCAGATACTAACAGATGTTCTTAATGTTCAATCCAGTGACTATCACTTGGATTGACCTGATCGTGACTCCATATGCTCGAAGCGTATGAGACACCCTATCAAGTACATTTTAAATGTACAATTTCCCAGAGAGTATTAACAACTCCAAATCTATCCCTGTAGATCTTTATTCCTTGAATAAAGGTTGTTACTCCCCAGAATTCTACGAACGAATTTCTATGAAAGAATATCTATGAAAGCAAAGCTTTCATAATTGCTTTATGGGAATTTCATTGTCAGTGCCCTCCCACTAACCTCCTTATATACACAAGAATTATTTCGTTTTGAGTCAAATCATAAACCATTATGATTATTTCAAAACGTCAGTTCCAAGAACCTTATGCTTATTTCAATCCAAACATGGATCGAATAACCGCAAACCTTGTTTGTCGGTTATACAAAATCGTCAGGATGTTGTAAGCATCCTCCAAAAGGTTCCTTTTCAGGAAAGCGATTTTGATCTGCAACTGACACATTTCAAAAATGAAAATGCAGTTATCATCAAGCATCTTCAAAATGGATTTACCATGGCAACAGGTAAAAGGTTGAACCGTTATTAACACAATGTTGATAACGATACCTTTCCGTCAAAAAAACGCTTTGTAGTTGGTATGTTGCCTTCCATGTATGTCTTCCTTGAAGACGTTTAATGTACCAATAGGCACAATGCCTTGTGGTACAACAACTAGTATCCAAAATAGTTGTTATACATGGAATCCATTTCGGACTCATGGCACTTTGCGATAATTACCTCGTATCACTTCCTCAAAACGTATTCGGTGGATATACCTTCATAAGATTGACATCTTTATGAGGTTAGATCAGAAACCCATACCCTAGGTCGTTTTCTGACTCTTTCCGATCTACTCAGTTCTTGTGTATTCGAAGATTAATGGTACAGATTCATCATTGATGAACTATTTGTGTTCCATTACGGATTTCATGCCTAGAACAGTATTACTCCGATTTTCATCGAGTATCACTATCCTCCCACTGACCACTGCATATCGGTATTCCTCTCAGGAAAAACCGCATGGTGAGCAACAATCACATTGTTCTCATGTGAGATTTACAAGTACTATACTTAAGGTTTCCCTTAGGATAACCGATATTGGCACTTATCCATTTGGGTCCTTAGTTTGGTATCATCCAAACGTTATGCCTGGCATAACCTAAATTATCAGGAATGAGAAACCTTGTTTCTTCCCTGTTCATATCCTATATGACATCTGTCAAACAGATTTATATGGAACCTTATTCTAAATAAGTTATTGCACTGTTAAAACTTATCCGTTGAAGGAATGGTAGCTCAGAGCGACTCTTGATTAATCTTATCATGTCTAACATGATTCGGTTAATCCGTTCGGACACACCGTCACTTTGACGTGTTCCGAGAGGAGTCCTCATTTGAAAGAATACTATACTCTTTCAAGTATAAGAAACTTACTTGCTTAAGTATTTTCCAATACGGTCTTACCGTGGCGGTATAATACTATAGCCGATCTGTTTGTCTATTTCGTGTCGAAACTCTAAAATTTTCTGATTTGTGTTCTTCAAAAGAAACACATAACCATAACGTGATGCCACATCCGTTAAGGTCACGAAATATTCATATCTACATCTAGCCTAGCTAGACATGGGCCCACTTACTTCACCATGAATAGGGCTAACAGATCGGTGGCCCCTTTACTATTACCAACTAAATAGTATTTTAGGTACTTTACCTAATAAACTAGATTCGCAGACCTTATTTGAATAGTCAAATCAGTCCTAGTACCCACTCTTCAAAAGTGTGGATATACGAGTCTCATTAAATTGTGTCCTAGACAACAATGCCACAAATAAGTCTCTATTGATCAAATCAATTTGAGCTATTTATTTGTTATTTTATATGTTTGAGATTTTATTTATATTCAAAATATAAATTCTGTTATTTACATCTAATGTATTTATCTCAGTATCATCTTTATATAAAAAACACTTAGTGTTCTATAATATAAAGGTTTTATCCGCAAGGATTAAACACTGATATAGAGATAATGTCTCTAGTCAAACTAGTTACATTATAACAGTTCCTAATTAAGTAATACCCAAAGGGTAGTTCCTAAACTTAGGTATCTACGGTCGAAACAGCGACTTTCGTACCGTTTCCGATTCGCAGAGCAATCTCAGCTTGAAGTCAGTATCCTGCTCAAAGCAGATTCTGAACATCAATACATATATTTTATGTACCACACTAAGTATTTAAAATCTAATTTCAATACTAGCTGTGAACATAACTAAGACAAATATTTTTAAAGTTAGAGCCTCGCCCTTTCTTTAATTCCTTCGTGTCTGCCATATCCAAATGGTAGTCACTTTGGGATATGTCAATTATCATTTTCAATATTTCAGAAACCTTAGGCCAAGCCTTGGGTTTTTAGAATATCGAAACGATGTGCACCTCGTGCTACATGCCCAATTGCAAACTTTGACTTTATCTCCTCTAGAATAGTCAATTAATTCTCCAAGAATTATAAATTGCAATTTTAATACTTCTTAAATCTAAAATTAGATTTAGACAAGTATATTAAATTAAGCATTAAAGTCATCATCACATAAATCTTCCAAAGATTTTATGCTCTACTTATTTTGCTTAATTTTGGGCTTAAGGTATAATAAGTTATTTTATCAAATAAAGTAACCTATTATTTATTCCCAATTATTTAAAATATTTTAATAAAAATCCCAGATTATATTTTAAATATCCAACTTTTCAATTTTCTTGATTACAATAGTCCAACTATTTAATCAACGATTAGTGGTACTATACATATTATAATGATTATAATAGTCCAACTATATAATCAAATATATCCAAATTAATTAACCTCAATTACATTGATTACTATAATCCAATTATAAAATCAACTGTAAACTGAAATTAATTAATTCAAATATATTGATTAATATAATCCAATTATATATAATCAAGTATAATACAGTCCAACTGTTTATTAAAACAACAATTTAAATATTAGTCCAACTAACATTTAATCTAATGACGAAATAATTTAAATGAGCGCGTATGGCGAGTAATTGAACGAGTATTGCAAATTCAATTCTTACATCCCACTATTTTTCGTCGAGCCTCTAACCCTCTGTCGAGTACTCGGGAAACCGTGTTTCCTAGTGGGCTAGGATCCCGTTAAATATCACACAATCTTGACTTTGGCCAACAAATTGTATGATAATTAACTAGGTAGATCTCTAAGATCAATTGGATCTCATCCAACTCCTAGATCCAGTAGGTGGACATCCAAGTCCCAAAAATATATCTTATATATGCCTATACATCGAATGTATACCATAACCTTTTTCCTCTGAATCAACTAGGCCTTGGCTTTGGCACAACAAACCTAGTGATCCCAGTCAAGCGCGGACCCATTGACATGGAAGCTTCGTAATCAATGTCAATGGACAAGAAGTGGTCTTGACTTTGGCCAACAAACCACAACTTGGACACGACACCAATATGGAACAAAGCCTCGTGATTCAAACACATCTTCGACGGACAAGGGCTTGACTTTGGCCAACAACCCCTGCCAATCTCGGATCTTGAGTAAGAATCACTCAATGGAAGGAAAATAAACGCTTGATATTTAACAAGGGTTTTTCGCGTGCAAATTGGCTACCAATTTAATTATCTTTGTTAAGGTCTCATCATCATACACCCTTAAACATGCATTCTAAACACATAATAAAACGCATATGTAAAATAATAATGATATGCGGATGGATATTTTACACATTGATCCTAGATCAAATCTCTCACTTTCTCTCTCTCTCTCGCTAGCACAAATATTCTTCTACACACATTACACTACACTACACTTCTAAAGAAACCTCATTTACATGAAGGGAATAGGTGAGAAGAGAATACAAAGAAATAGGAGATAAGGCTGGACACGCAGGTCCAATTAATAAATCAAATTTATTACAACAATTTCTAAAAATCGCCCCACCCGGCTAATATCCATCCGATATACATTATTCAAACATCACAACCATGTATTCATACAAGCATGTTATCAATCAATCTAATCAATTAATTAATCTTGATAATTAGTGATCATCCAATGTTCAAACAAAGATTTGATTTTGTTCGAGTCAAACTCGTATTGCGAACACGTACTCAAAGTACGATTTCTCAATAAAATTAAATTACAGGATTAAATCCAATTAATACGTATTTAATTCTAATTCATTATTTAATTCCAAATTAAATATTACACTTTATAAAATAAACCTTTACGACTTAAATTCCAAATTTAATTGTTACGGGTCTCAAAGCCCGATTAATATCCAATATTAATTTAATTAAAGTCCAATGGGCTTTTAATTAATTTCTTGAGGCGTGGACTTTTGGTCAACTCGGGTCAAACCCGCAACCAAAGTCCAATCCGGGAGTTACCCCATAAGCCCATAAATTAATTTAGGCCCAATTAAACGTTAAAGGTTCATTAGTCGCATTTGGGCCTTTTGGAAGCGGTTTTGGGCCTAATTGGATCCAACCAATTTTGGCCTAAACCAACTTTGTACAACAAAGTCCAATAAACCCAATAACAACTTTGAAAGCCCAAATCCAATTTTAAGCCCAATAATTTAATTCCAAAAATTCCAAATTTTCCAATTAAATTACCTAAAGTGTATAGCATTATTAATTGCCCAAATCAAAGTTTCCAAAACATCAAATTTGTCCAATTAATCATGCTTAACATCAATAATCATGTCCAACATAATTAAATCAAAATCAAACCCAATTTCATGCTTCAAGAGTCTCGGCCAAAGGGGAAAAATATGCCCAAATCAAATTCAATCCAATTGAACCTAATCAAACATAAATTCAACATCCCCAAATGATTTCCAAGTCATCCAATGAACAAAAAATCAAAATCCAAGACATTAGGGAGCTAATCAAATTCGGCCATCACAAGCAAATTGGGGAAATTGTTCCAAACACTTTTCATCAAATTGATCTAATCAATCATCAATTAAACAACATTCAAGCATTCTAAATCATCCAATTTCATTAAACATGCTCAAAATCAAGTTTACCCAAATTTGTCATGCCAAAATTTAGGGAAAATTGGATCCAACCAAATTTCATGAAATTGATTATGCACAACATCAATTCAACCTCATTCAAGCATACTATACTAAACAATTTAATCATTTGATGCTCAATTGAGTTTACCCAAATTAAAGTTTTGGCCAACATTAAGCAAATTAGGGAAAATCAATCCAATTAATTTTTCATCAAATTGATTACATATAACTCTAATTTATTCATATACAAGCATTCTTAAACAAACAATTTGTTAAAATCATGCTTAAATCAAAAAGCCCCAAATTTTGCTCAAGACTTTTATGCAACCAATAGCTCAAGATACCATTGTTGAGTTTCAATCAAGTCCCAAGATCATAAATCATGCATAAAACGAGTTGAATACAACCAAATGAGGCGGAAAAGACTCACATGGATCGGTTGCATGCGGCGAAGATGAACACGACTGCTCTCCCTTGCTCGGCAGTGAGCTCGCGTGGTAGGGGCTGCACGGTGGTGACTGGTTCGGCTTCTCCAAGGTTCGGCCATGGGAGAACACCATTGAAGCTCCAAGCTTTGAGATTCCAAGCTCACAAATTCGTTTCCCTATCACCTATGTGTAACCCAAGGTGTGTGCTAGCACTTGTTCATCTTCTTTGCTTCTCACAAATTGGGTCTAACAAAAAAATAGAGAAGAAATCGGCAGTGAGCCGTGAGAGGGGAGAAGAGAGAAGAGAGGGGAATGGTTTCTTTAAGAAACCGTAAATGAGAGAGAGAATTATATGAAAGAAAAATGTAATTTTTGGTTTATATATTTTCCAAAATAAAATAAACCATATACAACTTTTCAATTTTCCAAAATACCAAATCAAAAGCAAAAGCAAAAAGCATTTAAAGCTTTCAACTACCACATCAATCACTCAAATCAAATGACAACTTGTCACATCACTCAAAGTTACATTTGATTTGACGCTTGATGTGACTAGCGATTTGACGCTCGATTTGACTTGCGTGCCGCACTCGAATTCGAAATGCGAATGCGCTCGCAAATAATCCCGGGCTCGGGTTCGTTAATTCCAAATTAACGAATTTTCCGTTGCGTCGTAATTAAATGATTACGCCTAGCGAAATCACTATTCACGTCGCTAACGAATTAATTCTAAATTAATTCGTTCGCCCGAATTAAAATCTAATTTTAATTCTGCATCGAAATCCAATTTCTAATAATATATCAAATATATTATTTTATCGATTAATTCCAAATTAATCGTTCTCTCTCTTTATTAATATTTTATCCCAGATAAAATATCTCCGTGATTAATCCCAGATTAATTTTCTCTCTCTCCAATTAATCCAGATTAATTAAAGTGCGAGTCATACGTCATCGGTGAATCTTCAGGAAGCGACCAATGAGATCTCCGGATATGTTGGCACTAAATACGGTCGTCGGACTATCCGAACACGTAAGTACCTCGTACTACGTTTATACCGATTTACAAGACAAGGTTGGCTTCTAGCAAAGCGCCATGCCTACCCAATTCTCCAGAAATATTCTTACAGGAATATATAGATCTGTATCAAGCGTAGTATACCGTAGTATTGTGTATATCGGCCCAGTATCGGATAGTCACGTGCTAGGGCTGGGGCTGGATAAGTGTCTGCCCCGTCCGAAGCACATGTCGGATGTCTGGTAACTAGTCTCTATAATCGGATATGTATGACCTAGTCATAATATCCCGATGGTTGCGCAACACTTAAGAGCACTAATACCGTATCCTGCGTGACATCATCTCCACTATGACTGGAGTGAGACTTCCGTCTTGACATCACACCCAATACACTACGACTCTCTGATAAACCCAGAAGTGGTGTACGCAGAACCGGTTAAAGCCCTGTACCACCAAGACGAAAGTCTATCGATTATCGTAAGTATTAGCGATGTAAGTCTCAGGTTAAAACCATATACACACCTACCCTGATTTCGGCCTCCCATAGACACATAGTCATAATACCAATGGGATTCCGAGGGGTCTATCCAGAGCAAAGCTGTTTCCCGTACCATCGGTGAAACACGACCTCCTATCGCACTTGCATAAGTATCCAATACTTATATTATGAGAACTATGCCGTTGTGCCCTCACAACGCGCACAAGTGCAATACTAGCCTATTCCGCATTATCGATGTCCTGTCTCGATAATACTCCGGCTAGGGATATTTAATGATTAATCCTTCGGGGATTGATACTGTCTCATATCATTCTCAATCCAGGAACTAATCATATGGACCTCTCTTCTATTTATACATTTATGGTGATCTAATCACAAATGATGAGAGTGCAATTTCCTTGTCACATAGATAATTTGTACAACAACACCGTGATCTGTACAAATAGTGACGCTATGGGTCTATTATCCAACAATCTCCCACTTGGCCATAGCCAGTCACTCGAGTGTCTAACACCCGAACTATGTACGGTTCGTTCAAATTACTTAGGAAGGTTTTCGTCAGCGAATTTTTTAATTATCGTCTGACGCGATTTACACGATCATCACATCACCACAATGTATGATCCGAAACGATCAGATGATATAGAAGTATATATCTGGATCGTAGATAGACCTTTGATTCCTTAGCCTGTGCTGAGCGCCTAGCTCAGCTGGCTTCTAAAGAACTATCTAATCTTATTAGATTTATTTTCGATCCAATGGCTTCTATTGCTGCCTCAGCTGCAGCAATAATCCGCATTTGTTTTTTATTCGGCAACAGTTATCTTGCTCGGAATATTTCCAGCTCACTGTCCCGTTATTCAAACTTTATAGTACCGTAGTATTTAATTGTTTGGAAACTTACAGCGGTGATCCCAGTCACTTCAAGTACTGCAGTCATCGGGATATTATGACTAGGTCATGTATGTCCGATTATAGAGACTAGTTACCAGACATCTGACCTGTGCTTCGTACGGGGCAGACACATTCCAGCCCCAGGCCTAGCACGTGACATTCGATACTGGATCGCAATACGCAATACTACATATACTACGCTGACATAGATTATATATTCCAGTAAGAATATTTCTGGAGAATTGGGTAGGCACGGTGCTTTGCTAGAAGCCAACCATGTCTTGTAAATCGTAAGCACGTGGTACGAGGTACGCACATATTCGGATAATCCGATGACCGTATTTACTGCCAACATATCCAGGGATCTCTTGGGTCGCTTCCCAAAGATTCACCGATGACAGTTGATTTAAATTAGAATTAATATGGGATTAATTAAGAGAGAATTAATCTGGGATTAATTAAGATGGAGAAAATTAATCTGGGATAACTGAGGTATTATTTAATCTGGGATTAATGTGTTCGGAAGAGAGAGAATGCGATTAATTTGGAATTAATCGGTAGAATAAATTTAATAGTTAAATTTGATTTTTCTATTTAATTTATTTGTATGGGCTAAAATTAATATATCAGATATATTAATATGAATTGGATTTCATTACGAAATTAAAGTCGGACTTTAATATGAACGAACGAATTAATTTACAATTAATTCGTAAACGACGTTCGTAATATGTTTGCGAGGCATCGTTATTTAATTAAATTAGATTAATTATTTATCGACGAAAGTTCGTTTAATCGGATTAAACGGATCCGAGCCGCGGCAAATGTTCGTAGAGACATTTCGAATTTTGTATTCAAAATGGTGGGGCCCACTTCACACATATCACACATGTGAAGTGGTGGTTGGAAAGTGGTTGGCATTTATGGCAAACCACTTACTTTCCAACCACTTGGTTTAGGTGAAACCAAATTACCCAACTACATGTTTTGGGTAAAAGGGTAAAACCTTTTAACAAAAGCAAAAAGCCTTATCTCTCTCTTCACTATCCTATACACATTTGTAACACATTTTGGAAAATGAAAAACCCTAGAGCCTCCATTTGGGCGTGAGCTTCTAACTCCATTCTCTTTGATTTTGTGACAAAATCAACAAAGCTAGCACTTGGAGAAATCAACTAAGGAGAATAAGGGAAACTACTTCAAGAGTTGGAATCATCACTTAAACTTAGATCTTGGAGATCTCTTCTCAAAAATTTTAAACTCAAATCCGTTCATTGTAAGTATATTCCGCAACTTATTTTGAATTTATGAACACCTTTACATGCTTATTAGATCATTGGCATGTTCTAGGAACATTACAATGGTATCAAGAGCCAATTTAAGCATGAAAATTTTGGGTTCATGATGTTGGTTTCTATAATATGTCCCAAAAAAGATTAAGCATATGAAATACTATAAATGATATATATAAAAAACTTGAAGCATGGCGGAATCATACTTACAAAGCTATGTGATGAAGAAGATGATCAAATGGTGGAAGCTCCAAGTGTTGGAAGATTCGGCCAAGAGGAGGAAGAAGACTTGAAGCTCCAAGCTTTTGTATTCCAAGCTCTTTGATGGTTTCCTATCACCACTCATTTGATCCCTTGCTTGTGCTAGCAAAAATGGAGAATAGAAGATCAAATCTTCCTTTGCCCTTCCATGGAGTTCACGGCAATGTGAAAAATTTGAGAGAGAAAGAGTTTTGTGTAATGATTTTGTTTTACCAAAAATCAATTTATATTTATGCCATAATTTTATTAAATTAATAATAAATCTATGACACAAACCATGCAATGGCTTAGAGTGTCAAACACTCAAACTCCATGCAAACATTTGAGTGTAATGCACACTATCACCATGCAATGCCTTTGAGTGTAATGCACACTATCACAATGCAATGCCTTATCAAATGCATATAATGACAAGTGTCATGTGGGCCCCACACGTTTCCAAATGAAAGTGGGCCCACGTGCACTCACGCGTTCGGGTTCGATATTTCCGAAATACCGAGCTTACGTCCCGACGTTAATTAAACCGAATTTAAATAAATAATTGCGCCTGGCGAAATTATTATTTACGTCGCTAACGAATTAATTCCAAATTAACTCGTATGCCCGAATTAAAATCTAAATTTAATTTCGCGTCGAAATCGAATTTCGATTATTATATCGAATACAATAATTTTATCGATTAATTCCAAATTAATCGTTCTCTCTCTAAATTAGGCACTTTATCCAAGATAAAGTTTCTCCGCAATTAATCCAAGATTAATTAAGTCCGAATCAAATATCATAGGTGAATCTTCAGGAAGCGACCCAAGAGATCTCCGGATATTTTGGCAGTAAATACGGTCGTCGGATAATCGAACACGTACGTACCTCGTACTACGTCTTTACCGATTCACAAGACAAGGTTGGCTTCTAGCAAAGCGCCATGCCTACCCAATTCTCCAGAAATATTCTTATAGGAATATAAGATCTATATCAAGCGTAGTATACCGTAGTATTGCGTACATCGATCCAGTATCGGATGATCACATGTTAGGCCTGGGCTGGAGATGTGTCTGCCCCGTACGAAACATATATCGGACATCAAGCAACTAGTCTCTTTAAATCGGACAATCCTGACCTGGTCATATTGTCCCGACGACGGTTGCAACCTTTTATAGAGTACTAGTTCTGTGTCCTGCGTGATCATCACCTCCATATGTCTGAAGTGATACTTCCATCTTGACATCACATCCAGTACACTACGATTCTCGATAAACCCAGAAGAGGTGTACACAGAACCGGTTAAGGTCCCCAACCACCAAAACCAAAGTTTACCGATTGTCGCAAGTACTAGCGATGTAAGTCTCAGGTTAAGACCATATACACCTACCCTGATGCGGCCTCCCATAGAACCGCAGACATACTACCAATGGGATTCCGCGGGGTCTATCCAGAGCGAAGCTGTTTTCCGTACCATCGGTAAAACACAACCTCCTATCGCACTTGCATAAGTATCCAATACTTAAATATATGAGAACTATGCCGTTGTGCCCTCACAACGTGCACAAGCGCAATACTAGTCTATTCCGCATTATCGATGTCCGATCTCGATAATACTCCGACTAGGGATATTTAATGATTAAACCTTTATGGATTGATACTGTCTCATATCATCTCAATCCGGTATTAATCATATGGACTTTCGCCATTTATATATCAAAGTAAATAACATTACAAAACGGCAAAAGGCAATTTCATTATCACATAGTTAATTTTGTACAATAATACAATATCATTTACAAACAGTGACGCTATGGGACATAATGTCTAACAATCTCCCACTTGGCCTATAGCCAGTCACTCAAGCATCTAATACCCGAACTATGTATGTGTCGTTCAAAAACTTGCTGAATGAACAGCCTTCGTCAGCGGGTCTGCAATGTTATCATCTGATGTGACCTTCTCGACTTTTACATCGCCACGATGTATAATCTCCCGAATCAGATGGTAACGTCGAAGAACATGCTTGGACCGTTGATGAGACCTTGGTTCCTTAGCCTGCGCTATAGCCCCGTTATTGTCACAATACAATGGAACGGGCTCAGCTGCTAACGGAACTACTCCTAATCCGATTAGGAACTTTCGGATCCAAACTGCCTCCTTTGCTGCTTCAGATGCAGCGATGTACTCCGCTTCTGTTGTTGAATCGGCAACAGTATCTTGCTTGGAAGATTTCCAGCTCACTGCTCACTGTCCGTTATTCAAACAAAAATGTACCCGGATTGTGACTTGTAGTCATCCTTGTCGGTTTGGAAACTTGCATCGGTATACCCAGATACCGCAAGTTCTCCACCTCCATAAATTAAGAAAGCATCCTTAGTTCGTTTAAGATACTTAAGGATATTCTTAACTGCTATCCAGTGACCTTCACCTGGATCGGCCTGATAGCGACTGCACATGCTCAAAGCATATGAGACATCAGGTCGTGTACATATCATGGCATACATGATCGATCCGACTGCCGAGGCGAACGGTATCCGACTCATGTTGTCTCTCTCTTCCTGAGTCTTAGGACACATGTCCTTAGACAGAGAGGTACCACGTACCATTGGAACCAATCCCCTTTTGGATTGTTCCATGTTGAATCGCTTCAACACTTTATCAATGTATGTACTCTGGGAGAGTCCAAGCAGCTTTCTAGATCTATCCCGTAGATCTTTATTCCAAGAATAAAAGGCTGTTTCTCCCCAGATCTTTCATGGAGAATTTTAATGAAAGCCAAGCTTTCACCGACGTTAGCATGGGAATGTCATTGCCTATAGCAATACGTCGTCGACATAAAGGACAATAAAAGTAAGTGCTCTCCCACTAACCTTCTTGTATACACAAGGGTCATCTGCGTTTTGCACGAAATCATATTCTTTTATGATCTCATCAAAACGCTGATTCCATGACCGTGATGCTTGCTTCAATCCATAAATGGATCGATTTAACTTACAAACCTTGTTTGCAAGTCTTAGCACACGATAAAACCGTCAGGCTGTTGCATATAAACATCCTCCAAAAGGTTTCCGTTAAGGAAAGCGGTCTTAACGTCCATCTGCCATATCTCGAAGTCGAAATATGCAGCTATTGCAAGCATTATCCGAATGGATTTAATCATGGCAACGGGTGAGAAGGTTTCGTCATAATCAATACCGTATTGTTGACGATACCCCCTTCGCTACAAGCCTAGCTTTGTACGTTTGTACGTTGCCATCCATGTCGGTCTTCTTCTTGAAGATCCATCTGCATCCAATAGGCTTTACGCCTTCTGGTGCATCAACCAGTGTCCAATTGGTTGGCGTACATGGAATCCATCTCGGACTTCATGGCTTCTTGCCATAAAGCGGAATCGATATTTCATATCGCTTCCTCATACGTAGCCGGCTCATTATCCTCAATAAGATTAATATCTACATGAGGTGAGATCAGGAACCCATACCTCTCAGGTACTGTTCTGACTCTCTCCGACCTACGCGGTCCTTGTGTATGTGAAGTTTGTGGTACAGACTCATCCCGGACGGTCTGTTCTTGTTCCGTCGTGATTCATTGCCAGGAACAGTATCACTACGATCTTCATCGAGTTCTACTTTCCTCCCACTTACCACTTGCATTTATAAAATCCTTCTCAAGGAAAAATGCATGTAGAGCAACAAATACTTTGTTCTCTTGGGGTGATAGAAGTAATATCCTTTGGTTTCCCTAGGATATCCTACGAAAAGGCATTTATCAGATTTGGGTTCAAGTTTGGTACCTTCCAAACGTTTAACATATGCCCAGCATCCCCAAATCTTCAGGAAAGAGAAACCTGGTTTCCTTCCTGTCCATATCTCATATGGAGTCTGTTCAACAGACTTCGACGGTACCTTATTCAAAATAAGTATAGCACTGTTTAATGCGTATCCCCAGAAGGATATTGGTAGCTCAGTGCGACTCATCATTGACCTTACCATGTCCAACAAGGTGCGGTTTCTCCGTTCGGACACACCATTTAATTGCGGTGTTCCAGGAGGAGTCCACTGCGAAAGAATACCATATTCTTTCAAGTAATCTTGAAACTCATAACTTAAGTATTCCCACCACGGTCTGACCGTAATGTCTTAATACTCTTCCCTGTTTGTTTCTCCACTTCGTGTCGAAACTCTTTGAATTTCTCAAAAGTTTCCGACTTGTGTCTCATAAGATACACATAACCGTAACGAGATGCATCATCTGTAAAGGTTACGAAGTAGTGAAATCCACCTCTAGCCTGGCTAGACATGGGCCCGCTCATACGTCAGTATGAACGAGAGCCAACAGTTCTGTGGCACGTTCACCTTTACCGCTAAAAGGTGATTTAGGCATTTTGCCTAAAAGACAAGATTCGCAGACGTCATATGAATTGGGATCAAATTCGTCCAAGTACCCACTCTTTGAAAGTGTGGATATGCGAGTCTTGTTGATGTGTCCTAGACGACAATGCCACATATAAGCTTCATCTTTTAGATTACTCCTTTTGAGCCTTTTGTTTGTCATTTTAGGAGATTCATTTATATTCAAAATATAAAGACCGTTATTTGCAACAGCTGTGCAAATTTCTGCATCATTTTTATATAAATAACACCCAGTGTTTCTAAATACAAAAGTGTAACCCTGCTGGGTTAACAAGGATACAGATATAATATTCCTAGTTAAACTAGGTACAAAATAACAGTTCAAAAGTTTAAGTACATGCCCTGAGGGCAGTTCTAAAACAAAAGTCCCTACGGCCAAAACAGCAACTGGTGTTCCGTTTCCGACCCGTAGATCCATCTCCCCTGATGCCAGCACCCTGCTATCATGCAGATCCTGCACATCAGTACAAATATGAGCACCACAACCAGAATCAAAAATCCAATTTTTAAACTAGAAGTAGTCATATTTATCTCAATGACAAACATACCAGAGGCGATAGCCTTGCTAGCCTTGATATCCTCCCTCTGCCCTTTGCCATTCGGCAGTCACGTTTCCAGTGACCCCTCTTGCCGCAGTTGAGGCAGATGTCGCGAGATTTGTCCTTTGGCTTCCTAGAAGCCACTGTCAACTTGCCTTTGCCCTTCTTCTTAAACTTTTCTTCCTCGCACCTCCAATTGCCTTGGGCCCAGCCCTTGGCGCATGAGAGGTCGATGCATAATGCGCCTCGCGCTTGCTCCCCTTTAGGAGTTCCTTTTCGGACTCCTTCAGCACGGACAACAACTCTCCGAGAGTGTCGTCAGTATCCATCAACTTATAGTTGATGATGATTTGTTTCCAAGTATCGGGCAGCGATTGTAATATCATATCAATCGTCAGCTCTGCCTCCAAGACAATGCCCATATTGGCTAACTCATCATATGTCAGCGATCATTTGAGTCCCGTGGGCCTCAACTGATGCGCCGTCTGTCATCCGGGAGCGGAAGAGTTTCCTTACTAGCTCGTACCTCTTCATCCGCTTGTTAGTGCGGTGAAGATCACGCAATCTTGCCATCATGTTATAGGGATCCAAGTCCCTATTCTGGCGTCTGAAATGCTGGGTCATTGCAGCTAGCATAACTGACTGAGCTTGGTCACAATCATCACTATGAGTTTTCCATAACTCTAGCTCCAGTGGCTCAGTGGGTTTAGGCGGGAGAGGTCTCTGAATAGTATACAGTACCCTCTCAGCCCCAAGCACTATCTTGAGGTTCATTTCCCAGTCGGCAAAGTTTGTCCCTTTGAAGACATTATCGCCCATGATTATGTCGCGGATATTACCTTTGCCATCATCTTGACGACTATAGTCCAACTATAAAGTCAACGATGTTATGGGTACAGTCAAACTGTTACAAGTAAAATAACAATATATTAGTCCAACTAAATTTTAAAATATTGACGAAATAATTTTGAAAGATGCGTAAGGCTAAATATCTGAACGAAATTGCAAATTCAATAATAGCCTCCCACTATTTTCTTCAAGTCTCTAACCCTCTGTAGAGGACTCGGGAAATCGAATTTCCTAGTGGGCTAGGATCCCATTAAATAACACACAACCTTGACTTTGGCCAATAAAAATTGTATGCTATTTAACTTAGGTAGATCTCTATGATCAATTGGATCTCATCCAATTCCTAGATCCGGTTAGGTGGACATCCAAGTCCGAAACATATGTATAATGTCAATAATCCAATACATTTTCCTAACCCTATCCTCTGAATCATCTAGGCCTTGGCTTTGGCAAAAACAAACCTAATGATTCCAGTTAAGCGGGACCCATTGACGAGGAAAGTTTCGTAATCAATGTCATTGGACAAAAAGTGATCTTGACTTTGGCCAATAAAAATCACGATTTGGACAAGACACCGATATGCAACAAAACTCTCATGATTCAAGTACATCCTTGATTGACAAAGGTCTTGACTTTGGTCAAAAACAAACCAATGCCAACTTCGGATCTTGAACAAGAATCATTCAATGGAAGGATATTGCTTAATATATTGGGGGATTTTCGCGTAATTGGCAACCAATTTATTTATCTTTGTTAGGTCTCATCATCATACACCCTTAAGCATGCTTCTAAAACATCATAAAGCGCGTAAAGTAAATTAATAGTGATATGCGGATGGATATATAAACAACTTGTTCCTAGAACAAATCACTCCCTTTCCTCTCCCCGCTAGCACTATTCTACTTCTACCCAATTACATAATACAAATAAGAGAAACCTCATTTACATTGAGGGGAATTAGGTGAGAAGAGAATACAAAGAGATAAGAGATAAGGCTGGACACGCAGGTCCAATTTATAAATTCCAAATTTACAATAATTTCTAAAATTACCCTTTCCCTTCTAATATCCATCCGATATACACTATTCATTCATCACATACATATATATTCAAACAAGACATGCTTCTACAACCAATCTAATCCAATTAATTAGTCTTTGTTTAAGTGATCATCCAATGTTCAAACAACGGTTTGATTTTGCGCGAGTCCAACTCGATTGAGAATAAGTACATAAGGTACGAATTCGCGAATTATATCGAACTACTTATTAAATCTGATTTAATTCGTATTCAATACTAATTCATTATTTAATTCCAAATTAAATGTTTACACTTTTAATGTGCTTTAAAGACTTAGATTCTAAATCTAATTCTATTGGGTCTCAAAGCCCAACTAACATCCAATGTTTAATTTAATTCAAGTCAAATGGGCTTTCAATTGATTTATTAAGGCTTGGGCTTTGGTCAATGTGGGTCAAACCCAATTACCAAGCCCAAATAAGAATCACCCTTAAAAGCCATAAAACCAATTTTAAGCCCATAAGGCCCAATTAAATTATTAAAGCCCATTATATTATATTTGGACTTAATGGAGTGATTTAGGCCCAAATTGGATCCAATCCTTTTGGCCCAATCTACTTGGTCCAACCAAGCCCATTATGCCCAAATACAATATTAAAAGCCCAATTCACCAATTAAGCCCATTAATTAAATTTTAATATTCCAAACATTAAAGTCCAATTAATTAAAGTGTAATACCAAGATTAATACATTAAACCAAATATTTCAAAAATACCCATTTAATTTATTAATCATGTATTTTGCAAAAAAATGTCCAACATTAATTTTATCAAAAAATCAACTCCATTTCATGTCCTTGTAGATTCGGCCAAGGTAGTTTTTTTGTGTCGATTTGTTTTTCAATCCGATTGAATTACTAATCTACGTCCCGTATACGTTCTAAGTCATCCAATGATCTTAAACACAAAAAATCCAATACATCAAATGTAACATCACATTCGGCCAAGGCATAGATTTGGGGGAAAAAATCATCCAATGCATTTTCATAAAATTGATTTCATATTATGTCATATAACATACATATAAGCATACTCATTCATCAATTTCACAAGAACATGCTTCAATCAATTTTACCCAAATTTTAACCTAAAGTATTTCATGCTTAAACCTAGCTCTGATACCATTGTTGGTTTCTATAATATGTCTCAAACAAAGATTAAGCATATGAAATACTATAAATGAATATATATAAAAGACTTGAAGCATGGCGGAATCATACTTACAAAGCTATGTGATGAAGAAGATGATCAAATGGTGGAAGCTCCAAGTGTTGGAAGATTCGGCCAAGAGGAGGAAGAAGACTTGAAGCTCCAAGCTTTTGTATTCCAAGCTCTTTGATGGTTTCCTCAATCACCTCCTTTGATCCCTTGCTTGTGCTAGCAAAAATGGAGAATAGAAGATCAAATCTTCCTTTGCCCTTCCATGGAGTTCACGGCAATGTGAAGAATTTGAGAGAGAAAGAGTTTTGTGTAATTGATTTTGTTTTACCAAAATCAATTTATATTTATGCCATAATTTATTAAATTAATAATAAATCTATGACACAAACCATGCAATGGCTTAGAGTGTCAAACACTCAAACTCCATGCAAAACATTTGAGTGTAATGCACACTATCACCATGCAATGCCTTTGAGTGTAATGCACACTATCACCATGCAATGCCTTATCAAATGCATATAATGACAAGTGTCATGTGGGCTCCACACGTTTCCAAATGAAAGTGGGCCCACGTGCACTCACGCGTTCGGGTTCGATATTTCCGAAATACCGAGCTTACGTCGCGACGTTAATTAAACCGAATTTAAATAAATAATTGCGCCTGGCGAAATTATTATTTACGTCGCTAACGAATTAATTCTAAATTAACTCGTATGCCCGAATTAAAATCTAATTTTAATTTCGCGTCGAAATCGAATTTCGATTATTATATCGAATACAATAATTTTATCGATTAATTCCAAATTAATCGTTCTCTCTCTAAATTAGGCACTTTATCCAAGATAAAGTTTCTCTCCCGCATTAATCCAAGATTAATTAAGTCCGAATCAAATATCATAGGTGAATCTTCAGGAAGCGACCCAAGAGATCTCCGGATATTTTGGCAGTAAATACGGTCGTCGGATAATCCGAACACGTACGTACCTCGTACTACGTCTTTACCGATTCACAAGACAGGTTGGCTTCTAGCAAAGCGCCATGCCTACCCAATTCTCCAGAAATATTCTTATAGGAATATAAGATCTATATCAAGCGTAGTATACCGTAGTATTGCGTACATCGATCCAGTATCGGATGATCACATGTTAGGCCTGGGGCTGGAGATGTGTCTGCCCCGTACGAAACATATATCGGACATCAAGCAACTAGTCTCTTTAAATCGGACAATCCTGACCTGGTCATATTGTCCCGACGGTTGCAACCTTTTATAGAGTACTAGTTCTGTGTCCTGCGTGATCATCACCTCCATATGTCTGAAGTGATACTTCCATCTCGACATCACATCCAGTACACTACGATTCTCGATAAACCCAGAAGAGGTGTACACAGAACCGGTTAAGGTCCCCAACCACCAAAACCAAAGTTTACCGATTGTCGCAAGTACTAGCGATGTAAGTCTCAGGTTAGACCATATACACCTACCCTGATGCGGCCTCCCATAGACACGCAGACATACTACCAATGGGATTCCGCGGGGTCTATCCAGAGCGAAGCTGTTTTCCGTACCATCGGTAAAACACAACCTCCTATCGCACTTGCATAAGTATCCAATACTTAAATATATGAGAACTATGCCGTTGTGCCCTCACAACGTGCACAAGCGCAATACTAGTCTATTCCGCATTATCGATGTCCGATCTCGATAATACTCCGACTAGGGATATTTAATGATTAAACCTTTATGGATTGATATTGTCTCATATCATCTCAATCCGGTACTAATCATATGGACTTTCGCCATTTATATATCAAAGTAAATAACATTACAAAACGGCAAAAGGCAATTTCATTATCACATAGTTAATTTTGTACAATAATACAATATCATTTACAAACAGTGACGCTATGGGACATAATGTCTAACACATGAGACTAAAATTTGGGGCTTTTAATGTTTTGAGCATGATTCTTTCAAATTGATGCTTTGAGCATGCTTAGAATATTTAACTTAGAGTTGTGCATGAATTTCATTTGAAAATAAATTGATTGAATCAAAATTAAAAATTTATTAGCTTGGCCGAATATACACTGTCTTGGACTGCAGTTTTTTGATTTTTTAACAAGAAATATGTGTTTAAATGCATGTTTAAATGTTGATTGTTGGTTTGATTGGATTAAATCAAAGTCAATAAAGTTTATGTTAAAATCAAAGAGCATGTTGAGCATGAAATGATGAATTTTGGATTCAATTTGTGTTGAGCATGAAATGATGTGTTTTGCTTCAATTTGTGTTAAGCATGAATTGATGGATTAAGCATGATTAATTAGTTAATTGGTATTTTGGAAATATTGAGTTTTAATTAATTAATCATGGCAAATACACTTGTAATTAAAATAATTGTGATATTTGGAATGTTATAATTATGTTAATAGCCTTTAATTATGAATTGGGTTAAAAGTGTGTATTTGGGCTTAATGGGCTTGGTTTGACTAAGTTTGGTTTTGGATTTTGGATTGGATCCAATTGGGCCAAAACCAATTCCATAAGGTCCAAATACATCACTTGGGCCTTTAAAGAATTTATTGGGCCTAATGGGCCTAAATTATTGTAGGCAATAGGGTGATTCCTATTGGGCCTTGACATTTTGGGTTGACCCATTATAGCCAAAGCCCATGCCTTAAGAATTAATTAAAAGCCCATTGGACCATAATTAAAATGACATTGGATGTTTAACGGGCCTTTGAGACCCATTAAGATTGGATTTGGAATCCAAGTCTTTAAGGCAAATAAATAAGTATAAATTTTAATTTGGAATTAATTGGAATTAGTATTGAATACAAATAAATTGGATTTAAAGTTGTAGTTCAATATAATTCAAGAATACTTACTTTGAGTATTATTCTTAAACGAGTTTGACTCGCGCAAATCAAACAAATCGTTGTTTGAACATTGGATGATCATTTATTCAAAGATTAATTAATTGGATTAGATTGATTGAATAACATGTTTGTATGAATACATGAATGTGTTGTATGAATAATGTATATCGGATGGATATTAGAATGGCAAGGGCAATTTTGGAAATTGTAATAAATTTAGAATTTATTTAAATTGGACCTGCGTGTCCAGCCTTTTATCCCTTTCTCATTGTATTTCTTTTCTCACCAATTCCCCTCAATGTAAATGAGGTTTTCTTTATTGTATTTTGTAATTGGGTAGAATTAGAATAGTTATAGCCTGGGAGATGAAATATAGTGATTTTTTCTAGGAACAATTTGTGAGATATCCATCTGCATATCATTATTAATTTATTTATTTATACTCGCTTTATTATGTGTTTAGAATGCATGTTTAAGGGTGTATGATGATGAGACCTAATCAAAGATAATAAATTGGTTTCCAATTTGCACGCAAAAAACGCTCAAAACATATTAAGCGTTTTTCCTTCCGTTGAGTGATTCTTACTCAAGATCCAAATTGGCATTGGTTTGTTGGCCAAAGTCAAGACCTTTGTCAATTGAGAATGTGTTTGAATCATGAGAGTTTGTTCCATATCGGTGTCTTGTCCAAGTCGTGATTTGTTGGCCAAAGTCAAGATCACTTCTTGTCCATCGACATTGATTACGAAGCTTTCCATGTCAATGGTTCCGCTTAACTGGGATCATTAAGTTTGTTGTGCCAAAGCCAATGCTTAATTGATTCAGAGGAAAAAGGTTAGGTAATATATTTGATATATTGGCATATATAAGATATATGTTTCGGACTTGGATGTCCACCTACTGGATCTAGGAATTGGATGGGATCCAATTGATCTTAGAGATCTACCTAGTTAAGTATCATACAATTTGTTGGCCAAAGTCAAGATTGTGTGTTATTTAACGGGATCCTAACCCACTAGGAAACTAGGTTTCCCGAGTACTCCACAAAGGGTTAGAGGCTCGCCGAAAAATAGTGGGAGGCAATAATTAAATTTGCAATATTCGTTTAGATACTTGCCATACGCGCGCTCATCAAATATCATTCGTCAATAAATTAAATGTTAGTTGGACTAATATTTAATAGTTGTTTTAATTTAACAGTTAGACTGTATTCAAACTACTTCATTTATAGTTGATTATATAATTGGATTATAGTAATCAATATATATTTAAATTTTACCCTTCAATTATAGTTGATTATATAATTGGATTATAGTAATCAATATATTTGGATTTTACCAATCATTTATAACGATTATACAATTGGATTATAGTAATCAATATAATTTGATTTTAACCAATAAATTGTATTAAGTTATATAGTTAGACTATAATAATCATTACATTATATTGTACCTGAAATCGTTGATTAAATAGTTGGACTATTGAAATCAAGATTAAATTGAAAGATTAGTGTTTAAAAAACATTGTCCTAGGGAAAATGTGTTTAGACGACTTTAATTTTCAATTTGGAATAAATTTCAGGATAGTCCTGAAACTAAGAAGTTATTTTATTTGATAAAATAACATCTTAGGCCTAAGCCCGGAGTTAAGCAAATAGTAGAGCATGATCTTTGGAAGATTCATGTGATGATAACATTAATGTTTAATCCATTATGCTTGCCATAAAGACTTCTTAATTTCGTAATCAGAACTAAGGATTAGATCCTTAAAGTATGATGGAGAAATTGAAGGATCTTCATAGATCTATTCTTAGATATTAGAAGTATTAAATTGCAATTAATAACTCTTGGAGAGTTAATGGCCATTCTCAAGGAGCCAAAGCCAAAGTTTGCAATAGGGTAAGAAGCGCAAGGCGCATCTTACTTTAATATTCTAGAAGGCCAAAGCTTGGCCAAAGACTTCTGGAATGTGAAAAAGGCAAAGGCAAAATTATTACTGTCTTCTAGGAAGACAAATGACATATCCCAAGATGTCTGCTTAAACTGTTGCAAATGGGATCACTGAAGCGTGACTACCGTATGGGCAAAGCATACATGAAGGAATTGAAGAAGGGCAAGGCTCTGACTTCAAATATGTTTGTCATAAATATGTTCACTACTAGTATTAAAATTGGATTTTAAATACTAAGTGTGATACATAAATATGCATTGAGTGTGCTGAATCTGCTATGAGCATGATACTGACTTCAATTGAGATTAATCTGCGAATAGGAAACGGAAAGAAAGTCGTTGTTTTACCATAGATACCTAAGTTTAGGAACTACCCTTCGGGTGTGTACTTAAATTAGGAAACTGTTGTAATGTAACTAGTTTGACTAGAGATATTATCTCTATATCGAGTACAACTCGTTGCGAGTATACCTTTATATTCTAGAACACTAAAGTGTTTTATTTTATAAGATGATATTGAGATAAACAGATTATATGTGAATAACAGTATTTATATTTTGAATATAAATAAATCTCAAACATATAACATGACAAACAAATAGCTCAAACTGATTTGATCAGATGAGACTTATTTGTGGCAGTGTTCGCTGGGACACAATTAAACAAGACTCGTATATCCACACTTTTGAAGAGTGGATACTAGGACGGATTTGATTCCCTTCAAATAATGTCTACCAATCTAGTTTATTAGGTAGAGTACCTAAAATACCTTTTACTTGGTAAAAGTGTAAGTTCCACCGATCTATTAGCCCTTGTTCATAGTGACGTAAGTGGGAGCATGTCTAGCTAGGCTAGAGGTGGATATGAATATTTCGTGACCTTTACGGATGTTGCATCGCGTTATGGTTGTGTTTCTTTTAAAGAACATAAATCGGAAACTTTTAGAGTTTCGACACGAAATAGACAAACAGATCGGCTAAAGTATTAAAACATCACGGTTTGACCGTGATGAAAATACTTAAGCAATAAGTTTCTCAAATATTTGAAAGAGTATAGTATTCTTTCAATGAGGACTCCTCCAGGAACACGTCAGTTTGATGGTGTGTCCGAACGAATAAACCAAATTTTGGTGGGCATGATAAGGTTAATCATGAGTCGCTCTGAGCTACCATTTTCCTTCAAAGGATAAGCATTAATAGTGCAATACTTATTTTGAATAAGATTCCATGAAAATCTGTTTGACAGACTTCATATTAGATATGAACAGGAAAGAAACCGGGTTTTCTCATTCTTGTTGATTTGGGAATGCTAAGCATATGTTTGGATGATACCAAATAAGAAACCAAATTGGATAAGTGCCAATTGTAGTTTATCCTAGGGAAACCAACGTATAGTACTTATACAACTCACTTGAGAACAATGTAATTGTTGCTCACCATGCGGTTTTCCTAAAAGGAATACCGATATGCAGTGGTAAGTGGGAGGATAGTAAAACTCGATGAAAATCGGAGTTATACTGTTCAAGGCACCAAGTCCTTAATGGAACATGAACAGTTCATCATGGATGAAACTATACCAGTAATCTTCGAATACACAAGAACCGCGTAGATCAGAGAGAGTCAGAAAATAACCTGGGGTATGGGTTTCTGATCTCACCTCATAAAGATGTCAATCTTTTGAGAAATACCAACTGACTACGTATGAGGAAGTGATACAAGGTATCGACTCCCTATTATGGCAAAGCGCCATGAGTCCGAAATGGATTCCATGTATATCAACTATGTTTGAAAACTAGTTGTTGTATCGCAAGGCATTGTGCCTATTGGTACTATATAAGTCTTCAAGGAAGACATACGTGGATGGCAGCATACCAACGTACTAAGCTAGGGTTGTAGTGGAAAGGTATTGTTATCAACATTGTGTTGATTATAATGAAACCTGTACATATTTCCATGGATAAATCCATTTGGATAATGTTGCTGATGCTGCATGTTTCATTCATGAAATATGGCAGTTGAACGTCAAATCGTTTTCCTTAAACGGAAACCTTTTTGGAGGATGTTTATAACATCTTGACGGTTTTTTCGTACCAAAACTAGCAAATAAGATTTACAGATTAATCGATCCATGTATGGATAGAAGTAAGCATTGGGTTCTTGGAACTATCGTTTTGATGTAATCATAATGGTGTATGATTTGATTCAAAACGAATATGATTCTTGTGTATATAAGGAGGTTAGTGGGAGCGCACTGAATGTGACTGTCCTAAATAATGATGATATGTCATTTCTTGGAAATGATATTCCCATATTGCAATCGGTGAAAGCTTGGCTTTCATGAAAAATTCTTCGTAGAATTCTTGGGAGAAACAACCTTTATTCTAGGAATAAAGATCTATTGGGATAGATTTAAAGTTGTTAACACTCTCCGAGAACTCGTACATTGAAAAATGTACGTGACCTGGTGTCTCATACGCTTTGAGCATATGGAGTCACAAACAGGTCAATCCAAGTGATAGTCACTGGATTGATATTAAGAACATCCGTTAGTATCTTAGAGAACTAAGGATGATATCTTAAACTATGGAGAAGGAGAACTTGAAGTGACTGGGATCACTGCTGAAGTTTCCTAACCGATAAAAACAACGGTACTATACAGTTTGAATAACGGAACAGTGAGCTGGAAATCTTCCAAGCAAGATACTGTTACCAAATAAACAACAAATGAGGGTTATTGCTGCGGCTGAGGCAGCAATAGAAGCCATTTGGGTAGATGATAAATCTAATTAGATTAGATATAGTTCTACTAGCAGCTGAGCTAGGCGCAGCACAAGGCTAAAGAATTAATGGTCTCATCAACGATCCAGATAAATACTTCGACTATTCATCTGATTCGTTCGGATCATACATCGTGACGATGTGATGATCGTATAAATACATCAGACGATAATCATACAAATCCGCTGACGAAAGCCTTTCCTCAGCAGTTTGAGCGAACCGTACATAGTTCGAGTGTAATGACACTCGAGTGACTGGCTATAGGCCAAGTGGGAGATTGTTGGAAAATTATGACCCATAGCGTCACTATTTGTACAGATCATGGTGTTGTTGTACAAATTAACTATGTGACAAAGGAAATTTCTCTTTTATCATTTGTGATTAGATCACCATAGATGTATAAATGATAGAAGGTCCATATGATTAGTTCCTGGATTGAGATGATGTGAGACATTATCAATCCATGAAGGTTTAATCATTAAATATCCCTAGTCGTAGTATTATCGAGATTGGACATCGATAATGCGGAATAGACTAGTATTACACTTGTGCGCGTTGTGAGGGCATAACGGCATAGTTCTCATATATTTGGGTATTGGATACTCTTGCAAGTGTAATAGGAGGTTGTGTTTTACCGATGGTACGGAAAACAGCTTCGCTCTGGATAGACCCCCGGAATTCCATTGGTAGTATGCTATGTGTCTATGGAAGTCTGAAATCAGGGTAGGTGTATTTGGTCTTAACCTGAGACTTGCACCGCTATACTTGCGACAATCGGTATGCTTTAGTTTTGGTCGTCCAGGGCTTTAACCGGTTCTGTGTACGCCTCTGTTGGATATATCGAGAATCATAGTGTATTGGGTGTGATGTCAAGACGGAAGTATCACTCCAGTCATAGTGGAGATGATGTCACGTAGGATACGGTACTAGTGTTCTTAAGTACTGCAGTCATCGGGATATTATGACTAGGTCATGTATGTCCGATTATAGAGACTAGTTACCAGACATCTGACCTGTGCTTCGTACGGGGCAGACACATTCCAGCCCCAGGCCTAGCACGTGACATTCGATACTGGATCGCAATACGCAATACTACGTATACTACGCCTGACATAGATTATATATTCCAGTAAGAATATTTATGGAGAATTGGGTAGGCACGGTGCTTTGCTAGAAGCCAACCATGTCTTGTAAATCGGTAAGCACGTGGTACGAGGTACGCATATATTCAGATAATCCGATGGCCGTATTTACTGCCAACATATCCAGGGATCTCTTGGGTCGCTTCCCAAAGATTCACCGATGACAGTTGATTTAAATTAGAATTAATCTGGGTTAATTAAGAGAGAGAATTAATCTGGGATTAATTAAGATGGAGAAAATTAATCTGGGATTAACTGAGGTATTATTTAATCTGGGATAAAATGTGTTCGGAAGAGAGAGAAGCGATTAATTTGGAATTAATCAGTAGAATAAATTTAATAGTTGAATTTGATTTTTCTATTTAATTTATTCGTATGGGCTAAAATTAATATATCGGATATATTAATATGAATTGGATTTCGTTACGAAATTAAAGTCGGACTTTAATATGAACGAACGAATTAATTTACAATTAATTTGTAAACGACGTTTGTAATATGTTTGCGAGGCATCGTTATTTAATTAAATTAGATTTAATTATTTAGCAACGAAAGTTCGTTTAATCGGATTAAACGGATCCGAGCCGCGGCAAATGTTCGTAGAGTCATTTTGAATTTTGAATTCAAAATGGTGGGGCCCACTTCACACATATCACACATGTGAAGTGGTGGTTGGAAAGTGGTTGGAATTTATGGCAAAACCACTTACTTTCCAACCACTTGGTTTAGGTGAAACCAAATTACCCGAACTACATGGTTTTAGGTAAAAGGGTAAAACCTTTTAACAAAAGCAAAAAGCCTTCTCGATCTCTTCACTCTACACACTTGTAACACATTTTGGAAAATGAAAAACCATAGAAGCCTCCATTGGGGCGTGAGCTTCTTCCTCCATTGTATTTGA
>SKCR01023284.1:0-49698 GCA_019454045.1 Zanthoxylum bungeanum | reverse complement strand
CCGCATATTATGACTATGAGATTTCGCAGATGGACGTCAAGACTGTATTATTGAATGGAAATCTTAATGAGTGTATCTATATGGTACTGCTAGAAGGGTTTGTAGCCCAAGGTCAAGAGAAAAAGGTTTGCAAGCTACAAAGGTCCATTTATGGACTTAAGCAGGCATCTCGATCTTAGAACATAAGATTTGATACCAGAATTAAGTCTTATAATTTTGAGGAGAACATCGATGAGCCTTATGTATACAAGCGCGTCATTGACGAAAATGTGGTTTTTCTCATTTTGTACGTCGATGGTATTAAAGAGAAAAACCACCTTAGATAATATTTCCATGTCTGATAATATTTTTATATCATTCCCAAAATTTTTATATTTCTCATTTTGGATAGTCCAATTATATACTCACATATATATTATTATTAATAGGATTAATAATATATTTGTCACACATGAAACCTTATATTATATTTAATATAAAGTTTTATTTTGTAAATTATTATAAGATAATCATTCAAATATTAAAGATTTTGTAAATATTAAATTATTATATATAATTTAATATATTGATTTTGAATTAATGAGTTTAAAATTTTATTTTGGAAACTCATTATTTAAAATTGGTTGTTACAATTTCTTTTATAGTAACATGTTTAATATCATTATTATTTTCATTAAACAAAAATTTATTGTTACAAAAATAAGCGGGTTGGCCGAAACATGAAGAATAAAGACTTAGGGTTTTGTTTATTTTTGACAACAAAAACCCCCAAGTATAAAAGGACAAATAAGTTTTTCTTTTCATAATTTTTCACTTTGAAAATCCTAGTCACCCTTGTTCTTATTTTTCTCTTAAGTGTTGAAAGAAAAAGTGGAAGAACAAAAAGAAAAAAAATTATGTCTGACAATACAATTCTCTAATGTGTTTAGAGATTTAATCTTTTGTGAGTGAAGCCCACACTTCTATTTGCTGGTTGCGAGATATAGCACGAGAGATTTTTTGGAAATCAAACCAAAAATATTTTCTCTCTTCCTTCTTGTTCATGGTAGTGAGCAGAAAAATCTGCTCACTGCCACTACATATAACTTGATTCGGGGCTCAGTTTGTATTGCATTTTAGTTCAAAAAATTTGGAATTACAGAGGGGTATTTTAGTAGTAAAATTTAGACCTAAATCACTACTCCTATACATGAAAAACATTAGCTATTTTTGGGTGAGATGTGTGCGGGGGCTGTCTAGGGCTGGAAAAAACAGAAGCAGAACAAGTCTAAATGTGTTGGTCAGATTAGGTATTCATAAGGGAGAGGGCAGAAATGTTTCAAGGTTGATCCCGATGCCTAAGTTGTTTCCTCCGTGAGAGGGAAATCGTTCCTACGAAACCAACAAAAGATAGAGTGGGCTATGTTCTCACAAAATGAATCCCAAAACACTTTAGAGATTCAAAATATCAGACAATTTTTATTATTATTTTTTTTTTTTGCTTTTCTTTTGTTATTCAACTATTGAAAGAAAATAAAAGAACTTAGGGAGGCTAGAGTTACACCAAATTAAATTAGAGTAAAAAGAAAACATATTTTTTTCTTTCATATCTAGGGTTTCGTTTGTAATCAAAACAACCCAAAACCCTTCCCCTTCCTCTTTCCCTTCTAATAATTGGTCATCATGGCCTTTAGGTAACTACCAAAAATTAATTAATTAGACATTAACAAGTTGACAAATAAAATATTGTAACTTTCAATTCCAAATCAAGAGTTTCCAAAATATATTTTGGAAATTCATTAATTTAAAATTTTCATTAAATTATACAATATAATTTAATAACAAAATTTAAAATAAATAATTATCATATAATCATTTATTATGGAAAACTATATATTAAAATTAACATATAGTTTTATGTGTGACAAATGTATTATTAATCATATTAATAATCATAATATATGTAAGTTTATAATTGGACTATCCAATTATATTTATTTTACTACAGTATGTCGAGCTAGCACGGGGTCCAAATTGATCTGTAATTTCGAGCTCCAATAATAACAAAATATTAATTAAAATCTTTAATTAAATATTTCGAATTATTAATTTCAGGTTATTCCACTAAAAACTTAAAGTTGCACTCTCATCGCTACAGATATAAAATAAGCCAAACTGTGTCGGTGTCCATCGGTATAGTCATTACATACGGATTTACCCTTCACGAGTATCTCATAATTAGAGCCGTGATTCTCTAATGAACGATTCATTTATAACCATTACGAATATTTATCTTTCTATTTATAATAGAAAGACTCGAGCGCTATAATCATTCAAGTACCGAATCAACATTTAAGGAAGGTACTCATTGACTTCTCGCAAGAAGGAGTGAACTCCATATCTATGTAAAATATCCCTAGTTACACACCAAACTATATCCCCAAAGTACGTAACTATTGGTCGGGATTTCTACACTAATATCACCTTTTTAAATCAAAGGACACAGCCTGCCATGTAGGAGTTCGTAGTACACTCAAGATTCATATCAATCCATAAATGACCATCTAGTATATTGAAATGAATTTTTTATTTAACGGATATTATAAGAAAATAATTTCTAATTGGATCCAGTTCTATATGATCACATCATATAAGGTGCCTTCATTCTCATGTCACCTCATAGACGATCCCAGATCAAGGTCGCCATACATTTATAGAATGGACCATAGTTATAGATAAACTATAAATAAATTACCCACTTTGTTTGTTCTATATGTTTTATTTAAGAAAACCCAATTAGCTTTCTCTCTCTATCTCTATAGAGTTTTATGTTCAAGACATAAAAAGCTTCACCCAGGTCTTTCATCAAGAACTGTTTACAAAGGTAAGCTTTCAAACCCTCTGCTGTTCCATATAGATTTCTTCATCAAGAAATCCATTCAAGAATGCCATTTTGACCTCCATTTGTAAAATCTCGTAGTTATGATGGACAATTATAGCCAATAAAATCACCATAGAATTTAGCAATGCAACTGGTGAAAAGGTTTCATTATAGTCAATGCCAGGTTGTTGTGTGTAACCTTTGGCTACCAATCGGGCGTTAAAGGTTTCAACCTTTCCACCAAGCCCCGCTTCATTTGTAAAACATTTTTCAACCGACAGGAACAATTCCTTCAGGAAGCGGAACCAAGTCCCGTATTAATTCTGATGCATAGAATCTAACTTTGATTTCATGGTTTCTTTTTTACTTTACGGAACCAATATCTAACATCGCTTCTCTGTAGGTAGAAGGATCGGTCTCTTCTATCAATAGCATGTCATTACTTCTATCTTTTATTAAATACAAGCGCTCAGGGAGTCGTGATACCCTACTCGACCGACGAAGTGTGTGAAGAAGGTCCTTCATTTAGTTAAACCTCATACTCCACCTATTATTCATCGGTTACAGGATGGAGTTTATCAAGTTAAACATGTCTATGATTACCACATTCATCTGAAAATTATACTTCTAAAAATTTGGAAAAGAGAGTTACCAACACATTTCAATACTCGGGATTATAGAATAAATATCTTTTCAAATTCGAAAGATATCCGACAAACTTAAACTTTTACCACAAGGCAAAAGCTTATTCTGCTGCTTCACTCTGACTACGCAGGATAGTCCCGAACCCTAACATAAATAGGGTTTGATTTCCTACCAGTCAATATCAATATGGAGTCATAGGAACAACTTTTGAAGGAACTTTGTTCAACTGATGAGAAGCGGTAAGAAGAATATAACCCCATACGTATTATGGTAGGTCTGTAAAACTCGACATAGAATGGACCATATCAAATAAAATCTGATGTATATTTGAAGGAGAATCACTTTCTCCTTCAAATAATCAATGAACCTCCTGCTCATGTATTCACTTCTTTAATCTGATCGAAGAAATTTAATGAATTTTTCAGTCTGCTTTTATATTTAATTTCAGAATTCTTTGAACTTTTCAAAGGTTTTCGATTTATGTTTCATCAAATAAACATAATCATACCATGATTAGAGGTGGCAAAACGAATCAACGAATTGAATTATTATCGAATCCTAAATGAATCGAATCAAAATGTGATGGATTCATATTCGATGAGTTTATTAAATGAATCATAATATCATGATTCGTATTCGATTCATTTATTAAACGAATCTAATATGAATATTCGTTTAGTCATCATGTTATTCAATAACATTATTTATCATAATTTATTTACATTAATTTTTCATAAATATATACATATGGAATATGTAATTAATATATTTACTAAAGATACCTCACCAAATATCGAAAATATTATTTTTTCTATGGTAATTAGCCATAATTCCTCGAATATTAATTGAAAAATAACAATAACTATTAAAAGAAAATAATAAAAAGAATCCTAAATAAATAAATGAATCAGTGAGCTTGAATTTTCTTTCGATCGTTTAATAAATGAATCGAATCGAATTGACCAATTTATTAAATGAATCTATTTTTTCAAACCAGTATTCGCTTTAAAGTAAATCGAATCAAACGAATAAACGAATCCTAACCCAAATTGCCAACCCTAACAATGATAAGTCATCAGTAAGGGTAACAAAGTTTGAATAGCCACTGTGAGTAGTCTAACTCATGTGACCACAATCATCAGATTGTATGCGTTTTAACAAGTCGGTGGCTCGATGTCCAACACCAGTAAATGAGGCTTTAGTCATTTTACATTAAATACAAGATTCAAAAGTTGGATAGGGCTCAATGGTAAGATTCTCAATCAAATCATTTCTAACCAACTGGATTAGGCGTCGTATGCATATATGGCCTAACCTTATATGCCACAGTTCAATATTATTAACATTAGACCTACTACATTTATTAGTCCCAGTATTTAAAATATCTCGCGTAGTATGCAAAATGTAATAGCCATGCTTAATTGGTCATATAAGGATTTGAATATTATTTCTATCATATAAATAGAAAGAATTATTCTTAATATTTACATGATAACCTTCTATATCTAATACAAAAATGATATAATATTCACCATACATTCTGGTTCAAAATGACAGTTATGTAATAAAATACTTCCCCTAGATAAGGGAATCTCATATACTCCAACTGCAACCACATCCAAATAGTCACCACTCCCAAAACACAATTACATATGTCAATGTCTCAAATTTCTACTTAGCTCCAGTCCTTACAATGCATTGCATATGTGAACAAGATGAACATAATCTAAAATCCAACTAGAAGACATAGCTTCACAAGCTAACGAGATATCAATAACAAGAAAAATAAATATGCATGATATAGAGGCTATATCTTTCCTCATTTGTACAAGATACTCTGAGAAATTTCTCTTCCAGTGTCCTATCTTGCCATAGTGATAACAGATGTCTTCAGCAGCTCTCTTGGATTTGGGCTTCGCTGCCCAACCCTACGGAGGGATGAGAGAACCTTTTTTATTTCCTTTCATTTTTAATTTTTTTCCTTTTTCCTTTTAGATTGAGAAAGCACAGAGAGCGAGGTAGGTTAGCAATGAGAGTCGATACTCCATTCTTTATATCCTACTCCGTAGTTTGAAGCATCCAATGCAACTCACTGTAAGAGGAGTAAATCCTTTGCATATTGAAATTCATCACAAACTGGTACTATGATCTCAAAATGAGCAAGAATCAAATTTCGGCCAAGAGTATCATTAGTGGGAAATCACATCACCTTAATTGCTTGATCAATTCAATCACATGAAGCACATATGGACTGACTGGTTGAACATCATCCAGTCTAGAGTGGAATAATTCCACAGATACTCTATAAACATGATTTGCCTCTAATTCATAAATAACTCTCATAGACGTGTCATCATACTGTAAGCATTAGAAATATCAATATATTGCCTCTTTAACTCATAAGTCAAAGACTCCGTCAGAATAGTTTCCTCAACTGATATTACTGAAGGGTTAGGATCTGAGTAGGCCAGGGTCTTATCCATAACAGATTCATTGGTTAAGAAAACTATTCTTTTTTTCTTACGACATTCATCTTATTTGCTTACGAGCCTAGGTTTGGGTGTCTAGAATCTCTACATCCTTTTTGGTATCTCTAGTCTATTAGGAGTTTCCACAACTAAATCAGATTTCTTGCTCCTTTTATCTTTTTGACTATCCTTCGTTATTCGGGAAACTTGCCATCTATACGAGGTACTAAAGGCTATTGGATCTACTTGAAAGAATTTTTTGAGGAGGAAATGAATCTTAATTGGGTCACTTTATTCTTGCTCAGGCTTACTATATTCCCCTTACTTCTATAATATTGTATTTCTATACGAGGTACTAAAGGCTATTGTATTTATACTGTTTATTGTCTATAATTGCTTTAAGCATCTACACATCATTTCTTACTTTTCTTATAGTCTTCTCTTTTTAACCCCCTGGGTGAATATTCTTAGAACCTTACGATCTATTCTCATAACTCATCTCGAACTTCTGATAACAAACCAAGATGACTACAAAGGATTCCCAACTAGGATAAGGATTATAGTTACTTTTATCGGGAAGAAATATTCAAATAGCTTAGAAATTTTTACTAACCTGTCTATATAACTTGAAGACGTACTCGAGGATAGGATACTGGAGAGGTAGTGCTCGCATATAAGTACCCCAGGCACTCTACCCACTGCAGTCACTGACTCTCTAGACCATGCTCTGAAACCATTTTTGTAATATCCCTCACTCGGAGATGCTATCGACATACTATCGATAGGGAATAGGCTGACCCATCCCCCTGAGCCTTTGAATTTCTGATTGTGATCATCATTATTAATACCATATCGACTACAAACTCATGCATATGGACCATTGCCCAACTCAACATCATGGAATGCATTTTAATAATCATAATCTTATACCCAATATTACTTCTCTTTACAACTCTATTCATGAACACTTTTAACACATTACAAAGACTTATACATTACTAATGACTGACGAATAACTTTACTTTGACGCTGACTATGCTGAACCTCTATACTCGACCTGGTGGACTCAAACACCATAGTGACTGCCATCATGATAAAGCTCGTCCTTCGAGTAACCTGTAAAATAAAAACACTGGGAGTGGGAGGTTAGATCGTTTGAACGATCTAGTGAGTGGATAGTTTAAAATGGAAACAAAATTACTTTATGAAAAATCATGGTTCTAAAATCTAAATCATCTCAAGAAAATCAATCTTTTCTGAAAATGGTTTTCAACGCTTTTCTCGTTTGAAAACCAATCTCTTTCTATTAAAATTTTCTGGAAACCTTTTATGTCTGTAAAACTCTGAGATCATGAGTAAAGCTGAACTGTTTCTAAAACTCTTTCATAAAACTATTCTGTTGAAAGTCTTTCATAAAGCTATTCTTTTTGGAACGCTTTCATAAAACCATCATTTCAGAAAATCATTTATGTAACGACCAGGGATTTCAACTATTGTTTCAATGTGAGACGAGTGTGACAAAGAGTAAACCATGTTTGGAAAAATATGCTCTCGTGAGATGACTATTGGTAGATTCTTCAAGAATCCGATATTAGATGTTACGATGTTCCACTCCAGACAGCCCAAGGTTTTTGGGTCGTAACATTTTCATACGAACTCTAATTTTTATGCATTTTATATCGTCGAAAGCTGAGATCGAGATCTACGACTTTTGAGTTGAACATCTTTCTAAATGCGGACTAGAAGTGAGCCGAAAACGTAGATAAAAATTCAGATGAATAGTACTAGAGGGTCATTCTAGAGAGTTCTTTACGTTTCTACAATTCTCTCAATTTTTCCCCATTTTGACAATTTTAAACAAGCCCAAGTATAAAAATAAGTCACTATTTACCGTTTCACAAAATTTAGAAAAACAGAGAAATGAGAGACATATGGAAGAAGAATAAGCGAAGAAGAAGAGAAAAGGGAAAGAAGAGAAGAAGAAAGAAAGAAAAGGAAAGTTTGCATCCATGAGGCTTAAGGGATGAAGAAAATCAAGCATAAAGAAGTTAAGGAGACTTTACCCAAATAAAAATTGTGAAATCTTAATAATATGAGCATATGTTTGTGTTAGTGCCATGTTGGGGATTGTGTATTGGTAATTGACATGGATATAAATTGATTATAGAATTAAAGGGTTCAATTTGTGTTTTTGGAAATCATAAAGGTTTAAGAACAATGAGATTACGAGTATTTGAAGATGATAATGATGATGTTATAGAATATTTATTGAGGATATTTGCTTGTGTGATTGTTTAGGGAAGTATGGAGCAAATTGGGTATGAGAGAATGAAGATTTAGACCAGAATTTGGACTTGCATCGCGACGAAGAAAGCCCCACGTCGCGACGCGATCTGGAATTTTCCCAGAAACACTTCTGGTGTGATTCGCATCACGACGAGAAAGGTTCATACAACGCGACACGCACAGAAAAAGTTTGGGTACGTCTCTGAACAATTTACGTCGCGACGCGTGGTCAAAAATTACCCAAAATAGTTTCAAACCATCCCAGTTTCACCTAAACGCATTAGAGGCTACCCTATAAGTCTCATATCAACTCGTACATACATATTACATCATGTTAAGAGTACGATATGTTGGACAATTATGACTCATATCATCACTATTTGTACAGAACATGGTGTTGTTGTACAAATTAACTATATGACAAGGAAATTGCTCTTTTATCATTTGTAATTGGATTACCTAGATATATAAATGATAAAAGTCCATATGATTAGTACCGGATTAATAAGATATGAGACAACATTAATCCACGTAAGTTTTAATCATTAAATATCCATAGTCGTAGTATTATCGAGACTGAACATCGATAATGCGGAATAGGCTAGTATTACACTTGTGCGTGTTATGGAAGCGTAACGACATAGTTCTCATATATTTGGGTATTGGATACTCATGCAAGTGTAATAGGAGGTTCTGTTTACCGATGGTACGGAAACAACTTTACTATGGATAGACCCATCGGAATCCCATTGGTAGTATAACTATGTGTCTATGGGAATCTGAATCAGGGTAGGTGTATTTGGTCTTAATTTGAGACTTGCATCGCTAATACTTGCGACAATCAGTATACTTTGGTTTTGGTCGTCCGGGGCTTTAACAGGTTCTGTGTACGCCTCTTCTGGGTATACTGAGAATCATAGTGTATTGGGTGTGATGTCAAGAAGGAAGTAACACTTCAGTCATATGGAGATGATGATCACGCAGGGATACAGAACTGGTACTCTAAGTGCTATAGCCATCGGGGAAGTATCACTAGGTCATGACTTTCCTATCATAAAGAGACTAGTTGCTAGTGATCCGATATATGCTTCGTACGGGGCAGACACAACTCCAGCCCCAGGCCTAGCATGTGACATCCGATACTGGATCGTACTGCGAAATACTACGTATACTACGCCTGACAAAGATCATGTATTCCGTAGCAGAATATTTCTGGAGAATTGGGTAGGCACGGTGCTTTGCAGAAGCCAACCATGTCTTGTAAATCGGTAAGAACGTGGTACCGGGTACGCACGTATTCGGATATTCCGATAACTGTATTTACTGCCAATATATCCAGGGATCTCTTCGGTCGCATCCCAAAGATTCACCGATGATATTTGACTCGAACAATATTAATATGGGATTAATTAAGAGAGAGAAACTTAATCTGGGATTAATTATCAAGAGAGAAAATTAATCTGGGATTAATTACGGTAAGAATTAATCTGGGATTAATTATCAGAGAAAGAATTAATCTGGGATTAATTACGTCGAGAATTTATCTGGGATTAAATTCGTCGAGAGGAGAGAACGCGATTAATTTGGAATTAATCGGTAAAATAAATTTAATAGTTAAATTAGATTCTACTATTTAATTTATTTAATTGGGCTAAAATAATATATTAGATATATTAATTGAAATTTGATTTCAATACGGAATTAAAATTAGATTTTAATTCAAGCGAATGAATTAATTTATAATTAATTCATAAGCAAGTTCCGTAATAATTTTGCGAGGCATTATTATTTAATTAAATTAGATTTAATTACGTTGCGATGGAAAATTCGTTTAATCGGATTAATGAACCCGAGCTCAAAGTGTGTTGTGTAAGCCAACCAATTTTGAATAAAATAGGTGTAACCCATGACTTACATCAATTGTCAACAATTGATGTAAGTGGTTGGCAATAATTAAATAAATTGGATTTAATTCACATCATACCTACCAAGTAATAAAGAATTAATGAAATTTGGAAATTTATTTAATTCTCTCTCTCCATGGCCGAAGGCCACTGATTTTTTCCTTTTGATTTTAGAAAATAGGCCGAATGGCCTCTAATAGTAAAAAAAAAAAAATTGGCCGACAAAAAGCAATAGTGGCCATTAAATGCTTTCCTTTTGTTGACGGCATATAAGCAAAAGTGGCTTCTCTTTTTCATTTCTGAAGAATGGCCTCTGAAGTTGCTTTTTGGCCGAAAAAAATAAAAGCCATTGGCTTCTCTCTGACTTGGCCGAAAATGGCCTTTTGCTTTTGAAGAATTGGCCGTTTGGCCTTTTGCTTTTGAAGCATTGGCCGTTTGGCCTTTAATACACTTTTAGGCCGAATGGCGTCTGTTTTGAAGCTTGGCCGAATGGCCTTGTTTCAAAATGGGCGATTACTCCTCTCTATCTCGGGCAAATTTGTTTCTCCTTGGGAGATAAAATTTATTCCATTTGTTCTTGCTAGCACATAAGGGAGTCAAATGATGGTGATATGGATACTCACCCATGAGCTTTGAAGCTTCAACATCCATAAATGTTTTGAACTCAAGCCGATCAATGTAAGTCCTCCGCAACTTATTTTTGATTTTATTCACACACGAATCACGCTTAGAGATCCTGTGACATGTCTAGGACACTTACATTGGTATCAGAGCGAGATCTAAGCTTGATTTAATTTCTAGGGTTTGTAAACTTAAATTGGGATTTTATGCTTGGAGTATGTATTTTCTTAAATTGATGGTTTGGTTGAGCTTCTATGATGTTTAATTGGATTTGTGCATCATTGATTTTGTGATAATTTGATTAGATCAAAAATCCCCAAAATCCATGCTTGGCCGATTAGTACCCTAGGAAAGCTGATGGTTAATTTTTGATTTAGACAATTAGATATGTTGCTTCACATGAAATTGAATGTTAATTGTTGATTTAATTAGATTGAAATCAAAATTGGATGTTAATTTCATGTATTGCCATAAGTGTGAAGCATGTTATAATGAATTGATTTTGCTTCAATTGTGTTGGACATAAATTGAAAATAATAAGCATTATTAATTGAATTAATTAGTGTTTTAGAAGAGTTAGATTAATTAATTAATTATGGTAATTACACTTGAATTGAATTAATTTATAATTTGGAATAATGAGTTAATTTAATTTATTGTATTTGGGCTTAATGGGCTTGGTTGGGCCAAATTTAAATCTTGGATTATATTTGGGCCTAAACCATTTCCATAAAGTCCAAAATATGACTATTGGGCCTTTAATAATTTAATTGGGCCTAATGGGCCAAAATTGATTCTATGGCATAGGGTGATTCCTAAATGGGCCTTGGCATCTTGGGTTTGATCCATAATGGCCAAAACCCACGCCAAAAGAATTAATTAAAAGCCCATTGGACTTTAATTAAATAGTATTGGATACTAATAGGACCTTTGAGACCCATTAAGATTGGACTTGGAATCCAAGTCTTTAAGGCACATAAATAAGTGTAATTATTTAATTTGAAATTAAATATGAATTAGTATTGGATACAATTTAAATTCGATTTAAAATTGTAGTTCGATATAATTCAAGAATACTTACTTTGAGTATTTATTCTTAAACGAGTTGGACTCGCGCAAATCAAATCGTTGTTTGAACATTGGATGATCATTAATCAAAGATTAATTAATTGGATTAGATTGATTGAATAACATGCTTTGTGTGAATATTTGGATGTATGTATGAATAATGTATATCAGATGGATATTAGAAGGGTGATGACAATTTTGGAAATTATTGTAATAAATTTAGAATTTATTAAATTGGACCTGCGTGTCCAGCCTATTACCTCTTTTCTCTTTGTATTTCTCTTCTCACCAATTCCCCTCAATGTAAATGAGGTTTCCTTAGAAGTATTTTGTAATTGGGTAGAAGTATGAATAGTGATAGCAAGAGAGAGGAAATTGAGAGATTTGTTCTAGGAACAATTTGTATCGTATATCCATCCGCATATCATTGTTAATTTTATAGCGCCTTATGATGCTTTTAGAATGCATGCTTAAGGGTGTATAGTGAGACCTAATCAAAGATAATAAATTGGTTGCCAAATTACGACAAAAACCCTCATTTTATTTTAAGCGTTTTTCCTTTCATTGAGTGATTCTCTCTCAAGATCCAAGATTGTCATTGGTTTGTTGGCCAAAGTCAAGACCTTTGTCCATCGCAGATGTGTTTGGATCACGAAAGCTTTGTTCCATATCGTATGTCTTGGGCAAGTTGTGATTTGTTGGCCAAAGTCATGGTCACTTCTTGTTCATCGACCTCGATTACGAAGTTTTCCCACTGTCAATGGGTCACGCTTAACTTGTTTCATTAAGCTTGTTGAGCCAAAGCCAAGGCTTAGTTGATTTAAAAGAAAAAGGTTAGGTAATATATTGGATATATTGGCATATATTGGATATATGTTTCGGACTTGGAAGTCCACCTACTGGATCTAGGAATTGGATGGGATCCAATTAATCTTAGAGATCTACCTAGTTAAGTTTCATACAATTTGTTGGCCAAAGTCAAGGTTGTGTGTTATTTAACGGGATTCTAGCCCACTAGGAAACTAGGTTTCCCGAGTACTCCACAGAGGGTTAGAGGCTCGCCGAAAAATAGTGGGAGGCAAGTATTAAATTTGTAATTTCGTTTAGATACTTGCCAATACGCGCTCATTTCATTTTTCGTCATCAATTATTTATATATATATTAGTTGGACTAATATTCAATTGTTTTTTTAATTTAACAGTTGGACTGTATTCAAACTACTTCATTTGTAGTTGGTTATATAATTGGATTATAGTAATCAATACATTTGAATGTAACCGATCAATTGTAGTTGATTATATAGTTAGACTATAGTAATCATTATATTCGATTGTACCCGAAATCGTTGATTAGATAGTTGGACTATTGCAATCAAGATGGCTGAAAGATTAGCGTTTATAACATAATCGCGGGTGAAAATGTATTTAAACGGCTCTAATTTTCAGATTGGGAATAGAACTTCAGGATAGTCCTGGGAGCTGAGAAATTATTCTATTTGATAGAGGAACCTCTCAAACATGAGCCCGTAGTTGAGCAAATAGTAGAGCATGAGCTTAGGAAGACTCATTGTGATGATAAATGTAGTGCTCAATCTGTTATGCACAGCCAGAGCTTCTTAAAAGGAAATATCCTAAGTTGTCTGCCTAAACTGTGTGTAGGCATTGCATTTTTACACATTAGCCCAATGATGAGTCTCGTATGGAGGCAACTACTTGTTTAGTCATGAAAGTTGCGGGAAACGGACGTTGGAAGGGTAAAGTTGGAAAATAGAATTTTTGATGGATTTAATCTCGTTGTTTGAGCTTCGGTTGCTTGTTGGACTTCCGTTTCAAAGCTTATCTTAGACCCAAAACCCCACAAACCACTTACCAAACCCAAACCAAACCCAAAATACCCAAGCCCACCAAGCCAAGCCAAACCCACGCCCATGAGACACCATTCACGCCTATAGCCTTCCTAAATAGCCAAAATCACATTTAAACACATGCCTAAATCAAGTCAAATCCCTTCCTAATTAAAATAAATCTCATAGATCCCTTTCCTAAATCAAAAGCAATCACCATCCTAAATAAGGAGATTCATTCCTTGTGAGATACAAATTAGGAGATGTCACCGTCAATGAGAAATCATTCTCCTATTTAAATTAGGAAAGTCTTCTCTCTTTGCCTATAAAAAGAGGCCTTCACCCCCCATTCAAAAGGGAGCACACATACTCCCCCAAGCACGTCCCAAGCACTCTCCCAAGCCTCCTTGCACGTCCAAGCATCCCATCCAAAACTCCCCCATTGCCGTGAACCTCAAGCCTTCCTCCATCACCATCTATCACCTTCACGCCTAAAGCCATCATATAGCCTCCATTGCCGCATATTTAACCCACTACACAGCCCCTTTCACAGTCCTAATTCACACCAAAATAAGCCTCAAATACAGCCCTAAAGTCGCACAAAACACCCCCCTAAACACAGCCCCATTGTACGCCAAAACAGAAGCCAAAACGCCCCTCACTGCTCACCAAAACTGCCGCACTTCACTGCACATTCTGCCCAGTTTTTGGCAGCGATTTTAACCCATAAAACAGTCCCAAAAACACCCTACAAATGCACTAAAAAACTGCATAAACACCCCCAAAAAACCCTCAAAACCGCAGCTCCATTAGCCTTCAAAATCACTCAAAACAGTCCACTAAATCACCAAGACAGTGACCTGAAACGTAGCAGCGAAACAGCAGTGAAACGGACTTGAAACAGCAGCCCGAGCATCAAAGCAGCGAGGAAAGACATTGAGTAGACAAATCGGAAAAGCATCGGATCAATCTCCCTTCCAACGGACGTGTAACGCCCTTTCTTAGACGACAAAAGAGGTTAGACCTGATGGCACCCTTTTTACTTATCTTCTTTATTTTTGTTTATTTATTTTGATATATAATTGCATGAGAGTCGTTTGAGGCATGATGTGATTGTTGGATGAGCGGGATATGTGTTCCCTTTTGTGGTATATCGGATGGAAACCTGAACGTAAATTCTGTAGCCAATTCCGAATGGACGGTAGTATGGTCTGCACTCGGGATAACAACGCCACGTACCACTTAAGATACACGTATCTCGTCTCATCCAAATTTGTATTTGAGCATGTCATAGTTCTAGGCCGTTTATTTATTATTTTAAGCATGATTTAATTTAGTCTTGTTATTTAATTTTCAAAGCATGATTGTGTTATTTAGGCATGTTGTTTCTTCATTCTTTATGCATGATGTTTCGCTTAGTTTATGTTTATGTTTAATTAGTTATTTGTTTACTTTGGTTTAATGGTTCAATATGCTCGTTATGTTATATGGGTGGAGTTATTTGGATGGAAGCATGTTAGATCTAAGTACCCTTGAGCATGATTATTGAGTAGACTCGGTTGATTAATTGCACAAATCATATCATCACAAGTGACATAAGTAAGGGACCATTTTGAACCCAACGGTTTGAGGTCTTCCCTTGCGAAGAGTGAGTGCGGCCTTAAATCTTTGTCCCGGTTCACACTGGGTGGCGACTCCATGTTATTTCATACTTCCCAACTAGGCCGCGAGCCTAGAACAGCGTCGCCCAGGTTCTGTTGTCTACACTGTGGCAAACGGGGTCACTAGAAGTGTGGCGGCCATATGGACAAGGCAGACATGAAGGAAGTGAAGGAGGGACAAGGTTCCGGCTTCAAGAATGTTTGTTATAAAAATGTTCACTACTGGTTTTAAAATTGGATTTTTGATACTAGATGTGGTACATGAATATATGTACTGATGTGCGGGATCTGCTGATAAGCAGGAGACTGGCTTCAGATGAGATCGACCTGCGAGTCGGAAACAGGATGAGAGTCACTGTTTTGACCATAGGAACCTAAGTTTTGGAACTGCAGGAAACTGTTATAATGTAACTAGTTTGACTAGAAACATTATCTCTGTATCTAGTTTAACCCGTTGCGGGTATACCATTATATTCCGAAACACCGGGTGTTTTGTTTATAAAGGTGATATCGAGATATCCATATTAGATGTGAATAACAATATTTATATTTATAGTATAAATGAATCTCAAACATATAATATGACAAACAAATAGCTCAAATTGAGTAATTCTAATGTGACTTATTTGTGGCATTGTCATCTGGGATGCATTAACAAGATTCGTATATCCACACTTTTGAAGAGTGGATACTTGGACGGGTTTGATTCTTATTTAAATGATGTCTACGAATCTAGTTTATTAAGCAAAGTGCCTAAAACACCTTTTACTTGGTAAAAGTGCAAATGCCACCGATCTGTTAGCTCTCGTTCATAGTGACGTAAGTGGGCCCATATCTAGCTAGGCTAGGAGTGGATATAAATACTTCGTAACCTTTAAGGATGTGGCATCGCGTTACGGTTATGTGTATCTTATGAAACACAAGTCAGAAACTTTTGAGTAATTCAAAGAGTTTCGACACGAAGTAAGAAAACAGACCGGCTAAGTATTAAAAAAATTACGGTTGGACCATAGTGTAAAATACTTAAACATATGAGTCACTTTGAGCTACCAATTTCCTTCTGAGGATACACATTAAATAGTGTAATACATATTTTGAATAAGTATCCATGAAAATCTGTTAGACAGACTTCATATTAGATATGAACAGGAAAGAAACCGAGTTTTTCATTCATGAAGATTTGGGAATGCTGGGCATATGCTAAATGTTTGGATGGTACCAAACTAAAACCCAAATTGGATAAGTGCCTATTTGTAGGTTATCCTCGAGAAACCAAAGTATAGTACTTATACAACTCACAAGAGAACAATGTAATTGTTGCTCTCCATGCGGTTATCCTAAGAGGAATTCATATATGCAGTGGTAAGTGGGAGGAAAGTAAAACACGATAAAAATCAGAGTAATAATTTTCCAGGCACCGAGTCCTCAGGGAACATCAACAGTTCATCAGGGATGAAACTGTACCAATAATCTTCGAATACACAAGAAGCGCGTAGGCCAGAGAGAGTCAGAAAACAACCTGGGAGGTATGGGTTTCTGATCTCACCTCATATAGATATCAATCTTATTGAGGAAGACGAACTGGCTACATATGAGGAAGTGATACAAGGTATCGACCCATTTTATGGCAAAGTGTCATAAAGTCTGAAATGGATTCCATGTATATCAACCAAGTTTGGATACTGGTTGATGTACCAGAATGCATTGTGCCTATTGGTACTATATGTGTCTTCAAGGAAGACATACATGGATGGTAACATACAAATGTACACAGCTAGGCTTATACAGAAAGGGTATCGTCAACGACATAGTGTTGACTACGAAGAAACTTTTTCATCTGTTGCCATGATTAAATCCATTTGGATAATGCTTGCTATTGCTGCATATTTCATTTACGAAATATGGCAAATGAACGTCAAAACCGCTTTCCTTAAACAGAAACCTTTTGGAGGATGTTAACAACATCCTGACGATTTTGTCGTGCCAAAACATGCAAACAAGGTTTTCAAGTTATATCAATCCATTTATGGATTGAAGCAAGCATAACGTTCTTGGAACCAACGTCTTGATGAGATCATAATGGTATATGATTTCATTCAAAACGAAGATGATTCTTGTGTATATAAGAAGGTTAATTGGAGCGCACTGACAATAAATGTCCTATACATTGATGATGTATTGCTTCTTAGCAATGACATTCCCATACTGAAATCGGTGAAATCTTGGCTTTCATGAAAATTCTCCATGGAATACTTGGGAGAAGTATACTTTATTCTAGGAATAAAGATCTACTGTGATAGATTTAGAAAGCTGCTGACACTCTCTCAGTGTTCGTACATTTTGATATGTACGTGACCTGGTGTCTCATATGCTTTGAGCATATGTAGACGCTATAAGGCCAATCCAGTTGATGGTCACTGGATTGATGTAAGGAACATCATTGAGTATCTTGGTTGAACCAAGGATGCTTTCTGATAATATGGGGAAAAGAGAACTTGAGGTGACTGGGTTCACCATTGCAAGTTTCCAAACCGATAAAAATGACTGTAAGTCGCAATAAGGGTAAGTATATAGTTTGAACAACGGAATAGTGAGCTGGAAATCTTCCAAGCAAGATACTGTTGCCGAATAAACAACAAGAGCGGAATATTGCTGCACCTGATGCAGCAAAAGAAGCATTTTGGATCTATAAAATTCCTAATTATATTAGGAATAGTTCTGTTAGCAGCTGAGCTAGGCTACAACACAGGCTAAAGAATCGCGGTCTCATCAATGATCCAAGTATGTACTTCGACTAATTCATCTGATTTGTAAGATCATACATCGTGGCGATGTGATGATCGAATAAATTGCATCAGATGATAACCTTGAAAATCCGCTGACAAAAGTTGTTTCTCAACAGAAGTTTGAGCGACCCGTACATATTTCAGGTGTTAGACATTTGAGTGATTGGCTATAGGACAAATGGGAGATTGTTGGACAATTATGAACCATAGCATCACTATTTGGACAGAACATGGTATTGTTATACAATTAACTAAGTGACAAAGGAAATTGCTCTTTTATCATTTGTAATTGGATTACCAAGATATATAAATGATAAAAGTCCATATGATTAGTACCAGATTAATAATATATGAGACAATATTAATCTACGTAAGGTTTAATCATTAAATATCCATAGTCGTAGTATTATCGAGATTGGACATTGGTAATACGGAATAGGCTAATATTACAATTGTGCGTGTTATGGAAGTGTAACAACATAGTTCTCATATATTTGGGTATTGGATACTCATGCAAGTGTAATAGGAGGTTCTGTTTACCGATGGTACGAAAACAGCTTCGCTGTAGATAGACCCCTCGGAATCCCATTGGTAGTATGACTATGTGTCTATGGGAATCCGAATTAGGGTAGGTGTATTTGGTCTTTACCTGAGACTTGCATCGCTAATACTTGCGACAATCAGTATACTTTGGTTTTGGTCGTCTGGGGCTTTAACAGGTTCTGTGTACGCCTCTTCTGGGTATACTGAGAATCGTAGTGTATTGGGTGTGATGTCAAGAAGGAAATATCACTTCAATCATATGGAGATGATGATCACACAAGGATACAGAACTGGTACTCTAAGTGCTATACCCATCGGGGAAGTATGACTAGGTCATGACTTTCCGATCATAAAGAGACTAGTTGCTAGTGATCCGATATATGCTTCATACGGGGCAGGCACAACTCCAGCCTCAGACCTAGCATGTGACATCCGATACTGGATCGTAATGCGCAATGCTACTTATACTACGCCTGACAAAGATCATGTATTCCGTAGAAGAATATTTTTGGAGAATTGGGTAGGCACGGTGCTTTGCTGGAAGCCAACCTTGTCTTGTAAATCGGTAAAAATATGGTACCGGGTACGCACGTATTCAGATAGTCCGATAACCGTATTTACTGCCAACATATCCAGGGATCTCTTGGGTCGCATCCTAAAGATTCACCGATGATATTTGACTCGAACAATATTAATATGGGATTAATTAAGAGAGAGAAAATTAATCTGGGATTAATTATCAAGAGAGAAAATTAATCTGGGATTAATTACGGCAAGAATTAATCTGGGATTAATTATCAGAGAAAGAATTAATCTGGGATAAATTACGTAGAGAATTTATCTAGGATTAAATTCGTCGAGAGGAGAGAACGCGATTAATTTGGAATTAATTGGTAAAATAAATTTAATAGTTAAATTAGATTCTACTATTTAATTTATTTAATTGGGCTAAAATAATATATTAGATATATTAATTGAAATTTGATTTCAATATGGAATTAAAATTGGATTTTAATTCAAGCGAATGAATGAATTTATAATTAATTCATAAGCAAGTTCCGTAATAATTTTGCGAGGCATTATTATTTAATTAAATTAGATTTAATTACGCTGCGATGGAAAATTCGTTTAATCGGATTAAACGAATCCGAGCCCAAAGTGTGTTGTGTAAGCCAACCAAATTTTGAATTAAATGGGTGAGACCCATGACTTACATCAATTGTCAACAATTGATGTAAGTGGTTGGTAATAATTAAATAAATTCGATTTACTTCACATCATACCTACCAAGTAATAAAGAATTAATGAATTTTGGAAATTTATTTAATTCTCTCTCTCCTTGGCCGAAGGCCACTGATTTTTTCCTTTTGATTTTAGAAAATAGGCCGAATGGCCTCTAATAGAAAAAGAAAGAATTGGCCGACAAAAAGCAATAGTGGCCATTAAATGCTTTCCTTTTATTGATGGCATATAAGCAAAAATGGCTTCTCCTTTTCATTTCCGAAGAATGGCCTCTGAAGTTGCTTTTTGGCCGAAAAAAATAAAAGCCATTGGCTTGTCTCTGACTTAGCCGAAAATGGCCTTTTGCTTTTGAAGCATTGGCCGTTTCGCCTTTAATACACTTTTAGGCCGAATGGCGTCTGTTTTGAAGCTTGGCCGAATGGCCTTGTTTCAAAATGGGCGATCACTCCTCTCTATCTCGGGCAAATTTGTTTCTCCTTGGGAGATAAAATTTATTCCATTTGTTCTTGCTAGCACATAAGGGAGTCAAATGATGGTGATATGGATACTCACCCATGAGCTTGGAAGCTTCAACATCCATAAATGTTTTGAACTCAAGCCGATCAATGTAAGTCCTCCGCAACTTATTTTTGATTTTATTCACACACGAATCACGCTTAGAGATCCTGTGACATGTTTAGGACACTTACACGATACCCTCAAAGTGATAACGCTTACTTGAATAAGAAAATTTTAGTCTGATTCCATAGTGAGTTTTTTAATCCGTTTCTAATCTAGTTTATCCAATGTAGATCATCGCATGAACCGAAGTTTTCTTAGCAAGTGGGTAATGCTAGCCAGATTTCCAAATAGTAAGTGGACAGTACTCTTTTAAAATTGATCTTCATTTCGTTATTCTTACAAATAGACTTACTTTTACGCTTTAGGGCGTTAGATTATTTTTATTACAGTTATTTTATAAAAGCTTATGATTTAAGTTATATTTGAGAAAAAAATATTTTCAGAACATAGTTTATGTTTTTCGAGGCATGGGGGAAAAACCCACCTCAGTATGTAACTTGTTACAATTTGGAATTGACGGACAGCACATGTGCACATGTAGAGGACTGGGGGGACGGCGATATGTAACGCCCCCAGATCCTAGTTCAGGACTAGGGATGACAGATGCCCCTGGATACTAGTTTCAGAGCTTGTAGGGTAGCATAAATCCGCACCCCCAGTTCTAGTTTAGTAGCTTGGGGGACGACGATAACGCCCCAATACCACTAGTTTCAGGGACAGTAGTGGCATGCTTTGGGGGACGGTGATACGTAACGATCCAAAGTCATGGATTTGCACTCATGGATCTAGATAGGCGTATGTGGGGACGGATATACGTAACGCCCCCATACGTTAAGTTTTTCAGAGACATCAGTTTTTAGAGATCAGATTTTTTTTAGAAACAGTTTTCAAGAAAATAGACATTTCATAAATAGTTTTCAGAGTAGACTTTTCAGTTACAAGTTTGCAAAATCAGACTTTCAAAAGCAGCTTTCATAAATATAAGTTTTATAAAAGAGATTTTAGACAAGATATTCAGAAAATGAGTTTTTATATAATGTTATTTCTGGAATTTTGATTTAAGAACCAAATGTTTTCGTATTAGTATTTCAGTTTTCGTCCACTCACTTAGATCATACAACGATCTAACCCCCCACTTCCAGTTCCTTTGTCTTGCAGGTATTCTCAAAGGACAAGCTCTGGAGGATATATACTGATGCAGTCACTAGGGAATGGAGTCCATCAATTCAAGTCAGAAAGAGTGAGAGTCCAGTCAGAGTCAAGTAAAAGTTATGTTTTAGTCTTTGATTGTAATAGTCATTGTAAAAGTAAGTGTTATTGAGTACAGTCATTAATGTTGAGTTTGTATGTTATATTTTTATGCTTGGGCTACAGTCCCATACTTGAGTTATTTAAATACAGAAAATAATTTTAGTATATGTTCATGGTTAGAGAGTCAAAGGCTTATGGGGTTAATACGCTCTATCCATTGCCGGTAACATCTCCCGAATCGGGGATGTTACAAAGATGGTATCAGAGCATGGTCTATGGAGTTAGTGACTGCAGTGGGTAGAGTGCTAGGGTCTAGTATACATAGTATGTTCGAGATACTTGTATGCGGGGCACTACCTCTCCAGTTTTGGATCCTCGAGTACATCCTCAAGATCCATAGACAAGTTAGTAAGCTTTCCCAGACTATTCAAATAGAATTCCTCACAAGAACAACTATATTCTAGACCTAGGTTGAGAATTTCCCTGTAGTTTTTCTGGCCTATTACCAGAAGTACAAATGGGCTATGAAACCAGATAGTAAGATTTTAATGAAAATTACCCAAGGGAGTGGGAAAATGAGTATAAGAAAGGAATGAGAGATGCGTAGAGGTTTAAGCAGCCGAAGACGGAAAAGTAAGGAGACATAAAGAAATAATAAAGTTTTATGGATAATCACCTAGGAAAGTAGGAAGTGGGAGAGAGAAAGCTAGAAAGAAAAATAAGGAAAGAAAAAGGATAATGTACAGACGATCTAGGTAACCAGAGGCAGTAAAGGGATAAAAGTATAGAATGAGATAATATGGAAGACACCAGAACTTGGGATAGAGAAGAAGAATATAACAAGTCTGAACAAGAGTAAAATACCGAGTAGACCTAAGTAAAGTCATTTTCCTCCAAGTAAGATTCATTTCCCTCTCAGAAATTCTTCCAAGTTGATCCATTAACTCTCGAACACTTCGTATATATAGTGAGTTCTCCAAATAACCAAGAACATGCATAAGGCAGAAGAATCAAGAAATTAGGATTAGTTATGGAGGCTTCTAATAGATATGAGATACAATAAGGACACAGAGATTCTAGGTTCCCCAGACCTGGGCCCACAGGAAAATAAGAGAAATGACCTCAGGAAAATGATTAGTTGCCCAAAATAAGGAACCTACTAGATAAGGCCCTGATTTACCCAAATCCTTACCCCTCCGCGATGTTACCCTAGCTCTTATTAGCATAGATATAAGTGTTTATAACAAGCCCGATGAGAATTCATTTTAAGAAAGGAAATACCTTGAAAGATAGATCACCGAGAAAAAGAATAAGGAAGTTTTGAGGAAGTAAAGGAAAGAACTCAGTAGAGTCCAAAGATCTAGACAAGTCAACACGAGGCTTGCAGTTCTAGTAGAAGTCCCCAGAATAGATCAAGCATTGTAGGTCCTACAGATCAGCCTAAAGTCAGTAGAAATCAGTGGAAGTATAAAAGAATAGACCTAAGAGGCTAGAGCCATTTAGGATCGATATGAGTATCAATGTGGACAGTAGAATAGAGTGCCAAAGTCGAGACTTGAATCTTATAGCAAAAGCATAGATCCGAAATCTAGAAAGTAATCAGGAGAATGAGTCACCACTAGCATTGGCAGCACAACTTAGAATCAAGAGTTAGGATACGAAAGTAATTAAGAGGAATGCAAAAAGTAACAATGAAATTTAGAACATTTAGGCATAAAGTTAACATAACGAGAAGATAATAGTGTAGAGAAATGATGATATTGTGTTGCCCCAAGACATGGAGTAGTCGACCAGATCATAACCAAGCTTAAGTGTTGAACAAAATGTGTATTCATGGATTCCTATGGAATGTATATGCTCACTCCTCAACCTATAGCCCAGTAAAGAGAATGATCAGTAAAGAAAAGTAATTGACAGGTTAGACGAATAGTGAAATGGCTAGACAGCCAAATCGATAAGTCCAATGAAACATAAATAAGAAGTATGAGGTAGAATAGTACGATGGCACAGTAAGATGAGCTAAGTCTGGAAGCCGCCACTGAAATAAGGAACCCTTAATGAAGTAAAGACTTAGAAATATGATGACACAAAGGAGAACGACTCTCAGGAATATGGTGAACAACTTATAAAGAATCTCATGATATTTAGAAGGAAAAACTAGGTAAAGAGTAGCACCCGAACCAAGAAACTTAGTAGATATGTCTTAAGCAATTAAGGATAATGGAGTTTCCAGGGAAATAAAGATATAAGAAGTTCAAGGAACTAAGATGAATAGGAAAGTCAAGTAATAGAACAAAGCTTAGTAAGAAATAATAATAGACGGAGAATAGTAGGAGTTTGACAGAGTATGGACCTTGTGGAGGTTCACAATAAAGGGTGATATCATCGGTAATTAGAAAATGAATTAGTAGTAGAGTTGAAACATGAAATTCATATAATTCCTAATAGTAATACCCTAGTGGGGAAGCCAACACCAGACATGTAAACAGCAGAGTCATAAGTTTGTAGATGAGCAGCATAAGCAACTGCAGCACATATAGCTAGTAAGAACACCACCACCGGAAGACTCCAGGACAACCCCCATCCTCCCAATCACTGTTAGACAACAGCATCAGAGATGGACCTTGAGGGCTACCTTAGGATATTCCCAGAAAGAAATGGAAGTATAGTGAAAAAAAAGACCGAAACATAAAACCTTTAGATACAGTACCAGAACAGAAAATGAAAGGAAATAGCTCTAAGTGAGAGATCTAGAAGAGAAGTTATTAGATAAGACAATGAAGAGAGGAAATACTAGTTAAGTAGTGACAATAATGTAAGAGAACAATGTTAAACATGACTAGGGATATGTGAGAGCAAATATCCTTCAAATCAGGAGATAGAGATATGGTTTGTAGAAGTTTCAGTTACAGAACAGAGTAGGCGAGAAGATGAAAAGGTTAGCAGGCACAAGGTTTTGAAGTAAAACTGTAAAGGTGCAACGACAATAGGAGAAAAAATACTAAATAAGTATTGGTAGAAGTATAGTATAGTATAGAACCGAGAAAATAAGTTTACTACGGTATAAAAAAAAAGTAAAGAGGAGGTATCCTAGCATGCAATCATGTATAGAAGATGAGTTGATGTAAAGGAAAAACAACCAGATGTTCAGTAACAATGAGACCAAGTACAAAAAAGGAAATGAACTTTAGCAGGCCAAAAATGTCAACGTCGATGTTAAGAGCAGGGAATGCGATTTAAGCACCAATGTGCATACAAGTAAGCCTGATATTTGGCTAATTAAGGAGGACCCTTAGGAAACTATCCAAAAGCAACACTGTAAATACAAGAGTCATCGGTAGACAGTAACAGTGAGTTAGGAAACCCTAAACTCCCTTAAATAAGTAGAGATATTGGAACTTGAATAGAAAAATTCATGAGCAGTTTGAGCTCGGTAAAGAGAAAATAGATAGTTAAGCATCTAAGATAAGAGAAATAATGTTTAGATCAAGATAAACAAGTGCAACTAAAGGAGTATCGAGTACAAGCATTGTTGATAATGACAATGACCACTCCTGTAACTTATCGATTCCGAAAAAGAGAGTATGGGAAGCTTAACCAAGAGTCATCAATATCTCTAGTGAAAGTCAAAGGTACTAGCTAGGGAGAACTTGATCGAATATAACTAAAGATTTAGAGAAAGGGATTCCTTGGAGACAAATAAGGTTGAGCACAACTATAGGTTCGGAAATAAGGTAGTCCATGATACCTAGCAAAGATTTTACGAAACGAAAATTAAGTGGTACCTAGTAAAGAACTTAAAGGATATTCATTGATGCTATGAAATCCGAAGTAGTAGCTTATCAAGTATGACATAAGGTTCGATGTATGAGTTAAATATTAAGAAAGATGGAGAATCTTATCTGCTCACTAGTCAATTGATAAATGATCAGCCAGGCAAAGATCTTCACAATTAAGCCAAATATAATTCCTGATGATACATGATAGTTACAACATAGTACGAGGTTTATAAGGGACCCACAAATCCAATTACCTATGATAAGATCCTAAGTTTAAAAAGAATCCGAGGACAAATCCTATTTAAGGGGGGAGAATTTGTAACGACCAGGGATTTCAACTAATGTTTCACTGTGAGATGAGTGTGACAAAGAGTAAACCATTTTTTGAAATATATGCTCTCCTTAGATGACTATCGGTAGATTCTTGGAGAATCCAATATTAGATGTTACGATGTTCCATTTCGAATAGCCCATGGTATATGGTCCGTAACTTTTTCATAAGAACTCTTATTTTTATGAATTCTATATCGTCGGAAAGCTGAGATCGAGATCTACGACTTCGAAGTTTAATATTTTTCCAAATTCAGAGAACAAGCGAGTCAAAAATGCAGATCAAAAATTTGGATGAATAGTACCTGAGGGTCATTCTAGAGAATTCTTTAAGTTTCTACAATTCTCTCAATTTTTCCCATTTTGACAATTTCAAACATGCCCAAGTATAAAAAAGAAGTCAGTAATTACCATTTCACAAAATTTAGAAAAAGAGAGAAATGAGAGACGTATGGAAGGAGATGAAAAAGAATAAGAGAAGAACAGGGAAAGAATAGAAGAAGAAAGAAAGAAGAGGAAGAAGCAAAAAGAAGGTTTGCATCCATGAAACTTAAGGGATGAAGAAAATCAAACATAAAGAAGGTAAGGAGACTTGAGCCAAATAAAAATTGTGAAATCTTAATAATATGAGCATATGTTAATGTTAGTGGCATGTTGGGGATTGTGTATTGGTAATTGACATGGATAGAAATTGATTATAGAATTAAAGTGTTCAATTTGTGTTTTTGGAAATCATAAAGTTTTAAGAACAATGAGAATAAGAGTATTTGAAGATGATAATGATGATGTTATAGAATATTTATTGAGGATATTGCTTGTGTGATTGTTTCGGTGAAGTATGGAGCAAATTGGGTATGAGATAATGATGATTTAGACCAAAATTTAGCCTTACATCGCGACGCTGAAAGCCCCGCGTCGCGTCGCGATCTGGGAATTTTCCCAGAAACGCTTCTAGTGTGATTCGCTTCGCGACGTGAAAGGTTCTTGTGTCGCGAAGCACACGGCAAAAGTTTGGGTACGTCTCTGGACGATTTCCGTCGCGACGTGCACTGCCTTGCGTCGTGACGCGTGGTCAAAAATTACCCAAAATAGTTTCAAACCATCCCAATTTCACCCAACCACGTTAGAGGTAACCCTATAAGTCTCGTATCAACTCATACGATCAACTCGTACGTACATATTACATCATGTTAAGAGTACGATACCCTCAAGTGATAACGCTTACTTGAATAAGAAAATTTTAGTCTGATTCAATAGTGCATTTCTTAATCCGTTTCTAATCTAGTTTATCCAATGTGGATCATCACAGGAATCAGAGTTTTCTCAACAAGTGGGTAATGCCATCCAGATTTCCAAATAGTGAGTGGACACTACTCTTTTAAAATTGATCTTCATTTTGTTATTCTTGCAAATAGACTTACTTTTACTCTTTAGGGCGTTAGATTATTTTTATTATAGTTTTTTTATAAAAGCGTATGATTTAAGTTATATTTGAGAAAAAAATATTTTTAGAGCATAATTTATGTTTTTCGAGGCATGAGGGAAAAACCCAGCTCAGTATATAACTTGTTATAGTTTGGAATTGATGGACAAGACATGTGCACATGTATAGGACTGGGGGGACAGCGATACGTAACGCCCCCAGATCCTAGTTCAGGACTAGGGATGACTGATGCCCCCTAGATCATAATTTCATAGCTAAGAGGGTAGCATATATCCGTACCCCCTGTTATAGTTCAGCAGCTTGGTGGACTGCGATACGTAACGCCCTAAGAGCACTAGTTTCAGGGAAAATAGTGGCATGCTTTGGGGGATGGCGATACGTAACTCCCCAAAGTCATGGATTTGCACTCGTGGCTCTAGTTAGGCGTATGGGGAGACATCGATACGTAACGCCCTCATACGTCAAGTTTTTCAGAGACATATTAGTTTTCAGAGATCAGATTTTTTTTAGAAATATTTTTCATGAAAATATACATTTCAGAAATAGTTCTCAGAGTAAACTTTTTAGTTCCAAGTAGACTTTTCAGTTACAAGTTTACAAAATCAGACTTTTAAAAGGAGTTTTCATAAAGATAAGTTTTATAAAAGAGATTTTAGACAAGATATTCAGAAAAATAGTTTTTATATAATGTTATTTCTGGAATTTTGATTTCAGAACCAAATTTTTTCGTATCAGTATTTCAGTTTTCATCCACTCCCTTAGATCGTACAACGATCTAACCTCAAACTTCCAGTTCCTTTATCTTGCAGGTATTCTCGGAGGACGAGCTCAGGAGGACAGATACTGATGCAGTTACTATGGTATGGAGTCCATCAATTCAAGTCAGAAATAGTGAGAGTCCAATCAGAGTCAAGTAAAAGTTATGTATTAGTCTTTGGTTGTAATAGTCATTGTAAAAGTAAGTGTTATTGAGTACAGTCATTATTGTTGATTTTGTATGTTATGTTCTTAAGCTTGGGCTACGGTCCCATACTTGAGATATTTAAATACAGAAAAAAATATAGTATATGTTCATGGTTAGAGAGTTAGAGGCTTATGGGGTTAGTACGGTCTATCCATTGCCGGTAACATCTCCCGAATCGGGGATGTTACAATTTCTTTGAGAATTTGTAGAAAACCTGACGCATGGGGGCGTTACATATCGTTATCCCCTCATATGCCTAAACTAGTGTCTTGGGGCGTTATATATTGTCATCCCCCAAGTCATTGATCTATAGTTAGGTGTACAAATCCATGAAATTGGGATGGTACGTATCGCCGTCCCTCAAAGCATTTCACCATCTTGTCCCTGAATCTAGGGTCTAGAGGCGTTACGTATTACCATCCCCTAGCCCTAAAATCTAGGATCTAAGGGCGTTACATATTTCTGTCCCCCTAGTTCTGAGCTACGTGAGCACACGTCATCTATGTCCGTCAATTCCATATCCATCAATTCCATAAGTCACATCTGAGGTGGGTTTTTCCCCCATGCATCCAAAAATCATAAAAATCATGCTTTTAGAATCAAAACTTTTTGAAATATAATCATTCATAAAATAACTGAAATCAATTTGACTAACTCCCTAATGTGCTTAAAATTAAATTTCGAATCAAAACAAATAAGTAAATATCATCTTAGAAAGAAAAGGTCCACTCACTGATTAATAACTATTGCCAATGATCATGGATGCGACTGAAGAGGTTCCTGTGAAAAAGCCAATCAGGCTTGTATCCGAATATGGTTAGCATATTTAAACTGAAAAGCTAATCATGTTTAAGGATGGGGTGAATGCACCTGCGTGATGTATACGAAACCTTTAGGGTGGCCTCTTACATCCTAAAATGAAATTGAAAATGGAAAAAAAATTATTCTTGGAAAAAAAAGCTCGCGTCGTGACTCCCACTCGGTCAGACCTGAGGCAGAGCTATTTTTTTGTTAAGTGTCGCGATGCTGGGTGTTGAGCGTTGCGATGCTCACATAATCAGACCCGAGGCAGAGAGCATCCTAATTATCCGCGTCATGATGCCAAGTGTTGAGTGTCATGATACCCACATGACCAGACCCGAGACAGAGAGCCTCCACTTGTTACGCGTCGCGACGCTAGCCCATTGGCGTCGAGATGCTCACCCAATTTCAGGCCAAGTATAAACTCCCCAAGGAAAATGCCCGAAAAAATCACCACCATCATACTAACATCTTCTGATTGGCACTTTTCTAATCTTCAACATTGATATACGAGAATAATTTCAACCCCCAACCATTTATATACCATTAGACCAAGGCATGCATATTTGAACCTTTAAGGTTTCAACACTAGTCAAGTTTATCTCATAATAAACACCATTCCAAGCATGTTTCATCACTAATCTTCCTCAAAGTAAAAAAAAAAACATTCCCGTAAGACCATATCAGTTTCAGCCAGCCCCTTGTCTTTGGGAAAAAATTGGGCATTAACAAAAAGAAACTCAAACTATAATTAATGTTATCATGAATTTCTTAAATATGTATGCTAGCAACACTTTTGAAGCTAAAATGCAAAAAAAAAAAAAAAAAAAGTTTATAAGGTTCTTCTAGTTTGAATTTAGGGAAAGAAGATTTATGCCATATACTCAAGATTAGAGGAAGGAAGAAGAAAAATAAGCTTACTTTGTATGAGATGTGCTTGAAATCACCACTTATTACTTCAAACTGGCGTGAGAATGAGAGAACAATGAGAGAGTCCATTGGATGCTTACTTACCTTTTTTCGCTTTTGAGAGAGATGAATGAATAGTGTCATATTTATAGGACAAGGTGGCTGATTTTTGTTTGGCGTGAATGGCTAGATTTGTGCCACATTGTAACGACCCCAATTGTTTAACTCACTTTGAGACGTTTTGAATCTTTTCTTTCCAAGCTTAGTAAGAAATTTTCGAAATCAAATAGAGTAAGGAATATTTATTTATTTAGTCAAACCCAAATTTCCATTGTCTTGTTTTGGGCGCAATATTATAGAATTGGAAAGAAAGAACAAATTAAGCCCAATCCTATAATTCATTAAATAAAGGGAATAGGCCCAATGCCCAATTAAGTGTAGTTACTACACTTTTCTAGAATTTTAACAAGTAAAAGAAATAAAACAAATTAAAACAAAAGGAAAAAGAAAAGGGGAAACATTTCTTCTTTCATTTTCGGTTCTGGACGTGAGAAAAAGGGGGAAACTTGCAATTTTTTCCTTTGACAAACAATTTGAAGTTAAACAAGATAATCCACTCAAGATAAACTCTAAGAAAGGAAAAATGGGATTTTGAAGCATTGTTAAGGAAGAAAAGACATTGAATCAAGGTAAGGGTTCTTAACCCAAACTTTAATGATTTGCATTTTGGTAGTTGGATGATGGTAATGAGTTAATGACTTGATAAGAATGGAGTTTGGATGATTTGTGTGAAAGAAATGGGTGTTTTGGGTAATTTTAGGTTTGTTATTCAAGTTTGTTGATTTGGTTAGGATGATGAGGATTGATGGTGTTTGATGTTAGAAGTTTGTTATAATGATAAACTAAATGTTAAATTAGCTTGTGGATGTAGTATTTGATTAGGAATGAATGGAAATGGATTTTGGGGATTGGTCTCGGCAAGGTAGAATCTGCCTTGGTAAATGACGATGCGTCGCGACGCGCAGCTTGGCCCCGACGACCAGAAACAATAAATTTTTTTAGGAAACACGACTCGTAACCAAAAGTCAGGGTGTCGTTTTATAATTCATTGGAGGGATAAAAAGGTTCAAATGGGGAAATCCGAATTAGGTAAGGAATTTTATTTAATTATGAATCTTATTTTATAACTGTTGATTCTAACGCCGAATATTTTATATATACTCGATAGGAGCCGCGCTCGCCCCCAGCGACGTGAAGGAAACTTATCTGGAGTTCAAATCTGTGAGTGGAGATTTGTTTTTCTTTTCGCAAGTTGATTTTATATTTACATACTTCAGATTAAAATCTATTTCACACTTATTTTAAAAGTTTTAGGGTGTTAGCCTTGTTAACAAACAGTTACATGTACTTGGGATTTGATTTAAAAGTTTTAAAAGTTTATCAGCAGTATTTTTGTTATATTTTTGGGGCATGAGGGAAAAACTCACCCCAGTCTGTAATTGGACACAGTTGGAATTGACGGACAGAGACTGTGTGCACACGTAGTTCAGGGTTAGGGGGACAGCGATACGTAACGCCCCTAGACCCTAGTTTCAGAGCTTGGGTGGTAGCATATATCCGCACCCCCAGTTCTAGTTTGTGGCTTGGGGGACGGCGATACGTAACACCCCAAGACCACCAGATTCAGAGACAGTAGTGGCATGCTTTGGTGGATGGCGACACCTAATGCCCCAAAGTCATGGATTTCACTTCTTGCTCCAGTTAGGCACATGGGGGGACGGCGATACGTAACGCCCCCAAGCGTCCAGTTTTCAACAGCACTAGAGATATCATTTTCAGAAAGTTTTCATAAAAATGTTTTTCAAATAAAAGAAAAGTATGTGTTTCGAGAAAGTTTTCAGAAAAGCTTTAAGTATAATGGTTTCTTATGATGTTCTGATCTGTTTTCTTATTTTTGTAGCTCCACTCACTGAGATCCTTTGGACTCACCCTACCACTTCCCAGCTTTTTTGTAGGACACTTTTTTTTGGTGAGCCATGTGCTGTTTTGGAGACCCGGTTTGAGGACAAGTGTTACACTGCAGTCACTAGTCGTCGGGTCCATCATTCCAGAGCTATATTCATTTAGAATGTAGTCTTCTATGGAGTCATTTTGATGTATTATTGACATCAGTGATGTTGTGGACACGTTGTATTTATTTTAGTCCATGTATATATGCATGAGTTTCCATTTATGATCTTGCATTCAAGTTAATTCAAGCATACAAGTTTGCATGTGTGCTTTAATGGAGATTGCATGACATATAGATGAAAGCGAGTGTTTCAGTTCATGAGTTAGAGGCTTAGGCGACATTGGTATCTGTTGTCTGCCGGTAACATTTCTGTATTGGGGATGTTATAAAGATGATATCAGAGCATGGTCTAGGGAGTCAATGACTGTAGTAAGGGAGTAGTAGTGGCTTGTATATGTGGTATACCCGGGGTACTACTATATATGAGTGGTTGTTTACTCTAGTAACCTTGTCTCGAGTTATGTCTCATCTTGAATTACTTAAAATTAATTTACAAGTAATTGACCATTTCTTATTCTTTCTTAATTTCTTAGATATCCATGCCACCCAGGGGAAGAATAGGTAGGGTAGACCCAGGCGTGGTAGGGCGTCTCAAGGCATAAATCTGGATTAGAGATCATCAATACCTCCCCAGAGCCAGATTGGGGGCAGGGAATGGAGTCTGTTCATGAGAGTGTTGTAAGGGAAGGTAGAGTTGCGCCAGTAGATCAGCCCAATGACCCAGTATTTACGGGTTTACAATAGATACAGTAGTCAGTGGCAGCTTTAGCCCAGTTGATTACCCGTCAGCCGCAGCCACCAAGCCCATAGCCGAGAGCTGCAGAGCCCACTGTTCCTATTCCACCACCACCAATGGGAGTACCAATGGCTCACCAAATAGTACCTCCTCCAAATATACCAAACCCCACTACATACCAAGTCGAACCTTCTGTTATGCCTCATGAGCCACCCCAGTGACAGTTTAGGTTATGCAGCGACAAGAGTTACTTGTGTCATTACATGACTTCCGGAAGCTTCATCCTCCCACATTCTTGGGAGTAGAGACCTCTCCAAATCCTTGTGGTTTTATTGACGAGTCAGATCGGATATGTATAGCTTTGGGATACTCATCGGAGAGAGCGGTGGAATTAGTCAGTTTTCAGTTGAGAGATATCGCCAACACATGGTTTATGTCTTTCCGAGATGGTAGGCGACGAGATACCACTCCTCAGACGTGGGCTGAGTTCAGTACGACCTTTTTATTTAGATTCTTTCCACATAGTATCAGGGATGCCATAGCCCGTTAGTTTGAGCAGTTAGTGCAGGGCGAGCAGATGAAAGTTTCTGAATATGATATACGGTTCATGCAGTTGTCTCTCTATGCTCTACATCTGATTAGTACTGAGGAAATGAAGGTGAAGAGGTTTGTAAACGGGCTTTGGGACTACTTATTTCGCTCCATTCATTTTACAGAGACCACCACCTACACCCAAGTTCTAGATGCTGCTTTGCAATTTGAAGCACAGGTTAACGAAAGACAAGCACATAGAGAGTCTTGAAAGAGACTTAGATCAGAGGAGAAGGTGAGGCCTCAGCAAAGTGGGCCTAGTAGACAGCAGCATATGTCAGCTCCGCCTACGGCACGCAGAGATATAGGTTCAGTTCAAGGGGTCAGGACCGTAGGCCCGGTCAGAGTGCTGTTTCTCATGTAGTTTCCTCCCCCTCGGTAGCCCAGCCTGGGAGAACTATACTGCAGTGCCCTGTTTATGGACGAGCTCATATATGGACTTGTAGATCTGGGAGCAGGGGTTGTTATAGATGCGGACAGATGGTTACTTAAAGAGAGACTGTCCGATACCAGCACAGCAGTTGCCATCCTTCAGTGCCGCCCCATCTACGCCCCAACCACAACCTAACAGAAATGTAGGGGTGGAGAAAGTAAAGGATAGATAGCTGGTGGAAGGGGCCAACCGGTTGGTGATCGGGGACATGCTTCTTCCAATAGAGTTCAGGGCAGAGTGTATACTCTTACTCCCAATGAGGCAAAAGCATCCAATGCAGTGGTCACAGGTATATTGTTGATTGATTTAGTGCAAGCAAGAATATTATTTGATTCAGTAGCCACACACTCATTTGTGGCACCGTTTTTTGTCACTCAGATGGGTAGGAATATTGAGCCTTTAGACTCCCTTATCCTTATAGCTACACCAGTAGGAGACCCCATAGAAGTTACACAAGGTGTGAAGTAGTGCTCCATAGACATTGGTGGAGCTTTGATATTATTTTGGGGATGGATTGGCTAGTTAAGCACTATGTGGTGTTGGATTGTATGGAGAAGACCGTTACACTGCACGTTCCTGGTAGACCGGTAAAGGTTTATCAAGGAGATAGGATGATGGTGCCTCATAATTTGATATCAGCTATTCAGGTATTTAAACTACTTCAAAATAAGAATATAAGTTATTTGGCTTTTGTGACAGATAGCAGACCGGGGAATAAAGACCTTGAGTAGATTCCAGTGGTGAAGGAGTATCCTGATGTGTTTCCAGATGAGTTGCCAGGATTTCCACGGGATAGAGAGATTGAGTTTTGTATAGACGTCATGTCTGTGACATAACTTATATCAATTCCTCCATACAGGATGGCTCCTGCAGAACTCAGAGAGTTAAAGGCGCAGCTGCAAGACTTGTTAGACAAGGGTTTTATTCACCTTAGTGTGTCTCTGTGGGGTGCCCCGGTCTTGTTTGTGAGAAAGAAGGATGGGACGTTCAGATTGTGTATAGATTATCGGCAGTTGAATAAGGTGACAATCAAGAATAAATATCCACTACCAAGGATTGATGATCTATTCAATCAGTTGTAGGGGGCGCAGTGTTTTTCAAAAATCGACCTGCGCTCGGGATATCATCAATTGAAGATTAGGGAGAGTGATGTCCCGAAGATGGCTTTTCGAACCAGATACGGGCATTATGAATTTTTAGTAATGTCTTTAAGTTTGACCAATGCCCCTGCATCATTTATGGATCTGATGAACAGGGTGTTCAGACCTTTTCTAGACCGGTTCGTGATATTCTTTATTGATGATATTATTGTGTATTCGCACAGTGAGCAGGAGCATGTTGAGCATTTGCATCAGGTGTTGCAGACACTGTGGGAACAAAAGTTATATGCTAAGTTCTCGAAGTGTGAGTTTTGGTTAAGTAGTGTGGTATTTTTGGGGCACGTGGTGTCCAAAGAAGGTATTGGAGTAGATTCTTAGAAGATTGAAGCTATTCAGAGTTGGCATCGACCAAAGAGCGTAACAGAGATTTGTAGCTTCTTGGGATTAGCAGGGTATTATAGAAGATTCCTGGAGAATTTCTCCAGATTACCTGTTCTATTAACGCGGCTAACTCAGAAGAATGTAAGGTTTGAGTTGTCTGATGCATGTGAGAAGAGTTTTCAGGAACTCAAGCACCGATTGACTACTACTCTTATTCTTGCCTTGCCAGCGGGATCAGAAGGATTTGCAGTATATTGTGACGCTTCCAGAGTGGGTTTAGGTTGTGTATTGATGCATAGAGGAAAATAATTGCTTATGTCTCCAGGCAATTGAAGCCTTATGAGCAAAATAATCCCACTCATGACTTGGAAATGGTCGCAATAATTTTTGCTCTGAAGATATGGCGGTATTATTTATACGGTAAAAAGTTTGAAGTTTTCACTGATCACAAAAGCCTCAAGTATATTCAGATCCAGAAGGAGCTTAATCTGAGGCAGAGGAGATTTGTTGAGTTATTAAAAGACTATGATTGCTCCATTTAGTATCATCTGGGCAAAGCTAATGTTGTTGCAGATGCCTTGAGAAGGAAGTCTATTAGGAGTTTGGCTCACTTGCCGGTTGAGAGATGGCGCCCAGTTAAATAGATGCAGAGTTGTATGTTGGATGGAGTAAACTTTCAGGTGATGGCACGAGGAGGGTTGTTGGCTCAGATCCAAGTTAAGTCCATTCTTGTTGATGAAATCAGAGTTGTACAGGAAGCAGATCCTGAGGTGCAACAGATTAGTTGCCGATTACAGCAAGGTGCCGATGATAAGTATTATTTGGATAGTAAAGATCTCATAAGGAAGCAAAATAGGATTTTTGTGCCTCCAGTTCCAGAGTTGAAACGGTCGATATTGGAGAAGGCCCATACTTCATCTTACACTATGCATCTTAGGATTACTAAGATATATCACGACCGTAAGGATTTCTATTGGTGGGATGGCATGAAAAATGATATAGCTGAATTTTTCTCTAGGTGTCTCACTTGTTAGCAGGTTAAAGCTGAACATCAGAGACCAGCAGGAAAGTTACAGATTTTAGAGATTCTAGAGTGGAAATGGGAGAAAATCACCATGGATTTTTTCGTTGGGCTCCCGCATACCTCAAAGGGTTGTGATTCTATATGGGTAATCGTAGAAATATTAACTAAATCAGCACATTTTCTTCCAGTGAAGACTAGCTTTACAGGAGCCCAGTATGCCAAATTGTACCTTGATGAGATAATGTTGTTGCATGGAGTGCCTATCTCTATTGTCTCCGATCGAGGCTCTCAGTTTACCTCTAAGTTTTGGTAGTCATTCCAAGAGGCTTTAGGCTCACAATTACATTTTAGTACAACCTTTCACACACAGACCGATAGACAGTCGAAGTGCACCATACAGACTTTGGAAGACAGGTTACGAGCCTGCGTGATTGACTTTAATGGTGGTTGGGGATCAGTACTTACCCCTTATAGAGTTCACCTATAATAACAATTATCAAGCAAGTATACATATGGCGCCATTCGAGGCATTGTATGAGCGGAAGTGTAGATCACCAGTGGGATGGTTTGAAGTCAAGGATCAGAAACTGCTAGGACCAGATTTGGTACAATATGTCGTGGAAAAAGTAAAGTTGATCAGAGAGAGATTGAGTATAGCTCAGAGTCATCAGAAGAGTTATGCAGATCATCGGATGAAGGATTTGGAGTTTCAGGTGTGGGATTTTGTATTTCTTAAAGTATCTCATTTCAAAGGAGTCATGAGATTCGGTAAGAAGGGTAAACTTAGCCCTAGATTTATTGGACCGTTCGAGATACTATGGAGAGTTGGAGGAAGAGCTTATAAGCTGGCGCTTCCACCCAGTATGGACATTATACATCCAATTTTTCATGTATCTATGTTACAGAAGTACTTACGAGACAAATCCCATGTGTTGGAGCCTCAGTCAGTTGATATATGTCAAGACTTATCTTATTCGGAATAACTGATAGCTGTTGTGGGTATAGAGAAAAGGAAGCTACAGTCTCGATGGGTTTCTTCAGTCAAGGTGATTTGGCAGTATCACAAAGATCAAGAGGCTACATGGGAACCATAAGAAGTCATAAGGGAGCAATATCCCCAACTCTTCGTGGATGAAGGTACGTCTAATACCCTTTTAAATATTTTGATTCGAGGACGAATCATTTTAAGGGGGAGAGGGAGAATTGTAACGACCCCAATTGTTTAACTCACCATTTATTACTTCAAAATGGCGTGAGAATGAGAGAACAATGAGAGAGTCTCTTGGATGCTTAATCACTTTTTTTCGCTTTTGAGAGAGATGAATGAATAGTGTCATATTTATATGACAAGGTGGCTGATTTTGTTTGGTGTGAATGGCTAGATATGTGCCACATTGTAACGACCCCAATTGTTTAACTCACTTTGAGACATTTTGAATCTTTTCTTTCCCGGCTTAGTAAGAAATGATGCTTAATCAAATAGAGTAAGGAATATTTATTTATTTAGTCAAACCCAAATTTCCATTGTCTTGTTTTGGGCCTAATATTAAAGAATTGGAAAGAAAGAACAAATTAAGCCCAAGCCTATAATTCATTAAATAAAGGGAATAGGCCCAAGGCCCAATTAAGTGTAGTTACTACACTTTTCTAGAATTTTAACAAGTAAAAGAAATAAAACAAATTAAAACAAAAGGAAAAAGAAAAAGGGAAACATTTTTTCTTCTCCTTTTCGGTTCTGGACGTGTGAGAAAGAGGGGGGAAACTTGCAAATTTTTCCTTTGACAAACAATTTGAAGTTAAACAAGATAATCCACTCAAGATAAACTCTAAGAAAATGAAAAAAAGGGATTTTGAAGCATTGTTAAGGAAGAAAAGACATTGAATCAAGGTAAGGGTTCTTAACCCAATCTTTAATGATTTGTATTTTTGTAGTTGGATGATGGTAGTGAGTTAATGACTTGATAAGAATGGAGTTTGGATGATTTGTCTGAAAGAAATGGGTTGTTTTGGGTAATTTTAGGTATGTTATTCAAGTTTATTGATTTGGTTAGGATGATGAGGATTGATGGTGTTTGATGTTAGAAGTGTGCTATAATGATAAACTAAATGTTATATTAGCTTGTGGATGTAGTATTTGATTGGGAATCAATGGAAATGGTTTTGGGGACTGGTCTCAGCAAGGCAGAATCTACCCTGGTAAACGACGACGCGCAGCTTTCGCCGCGACGACCAGAAACCAAAAATTTTTTAAGGAAACACGACGCGTAACCAAAAGTCAGGGTGTCGTTTTACAATTCATTGGAGGGATAAAAAGGTTCTAATGGGGAAATCTTATTAGGTTAAGGAATTTTATTTAATTATGAATCGTATTTTATAACTGTTGATTCTAACGCCGAATATTTTATATATACTCGACAGGAGCCGCGCTCACCCCCAGTGACGTGAAGGAAACTTACCTGGAATTCAACTATGTGAGTGGAGATTGTTTTTCTTTTCGCAAGTTGATTTTATATTTACTTACTTCAGATTAAAATCTATTTCAGATTTATTTTAAGAGTTTTAGGGCGTTAGCCTTGTTAACTACCAATTACTTGTACTTGGGATTTGATTTAAAAGTTTATCAGCAGTATTTTTTTTTTATATTTTCGGGGAATGAGGGAAAAACTCACCCGAGTATGTAGCTGGACACAGTTGGAATTGACAGACAGAAATCGTGTGCACACGTAGTTCAGGGCTAGGTGGACGGCGATACGTAACGCCCCTAGACCTTAGTTTCAGAGCTTGGGTGGTAGCATAGATCTGCATCCCCAGTTCTAGTTTGTGGCTTGGGGGACGGCGATACGTAACGCCCCAAGACCACCAGATTCAGAGACAATAGTGGCATGCTTTGGGGGACGGGGATACGTAACGCCCCAAAGTCATGGATTTACTCTTTTGGCTCCAGTTAGGCGTATGAGGGGATGGCGATATGTAACGCCCCCATGCGTCCAGTTTTCTACAGCACCAGAGATATCGTTTTCAGAAAGTTTTCAGAAAAATGTTTTTCAAATAAAAGAAAAGTATGTGTTTCGAGAAAGTTTTCAGAAATGCTTTAAGTATAATGGTTTCTTATGATGTTCTGATCTGTTTTCTTATTTTTGTAGCTCCACTCACTGAGATCCTCTGGACTCACCCCACCACTTCCCAGCTCTTTTGCAAGACACTCTTTTTTGGTGAACCATGTGCCATTTTGGAGACCCAGTTCGAGGACAAGTGTTACACTGCAGTCACTAGTTGTCGGGTCCATCATTCCAAAGCTATATTCATTTAGAATGTAGTCTTCTTTGGAGTCATTTTATTGTATTATTTATATGCGTGATGTTGTTGACACGTTGTTTATATTTAGTTCACGTATATATGCATAAGTTTCCATTTATGATCTTGCATTAAGTTTGCATGTGTGATTTAATGGAGATTGCATGACATAGAGATGAAAGCGAGTGTTTCAGTTCATGAGTTAGAGGATTAGGCGACAGTGGGATCTGTTGTCTACCGGTAACATTCTTGTATTCGGGATGTTACACACATCACCCATTCTAGTCCATTCTCAAAATTTACTGTAGCAGTTATGGAAATTATGAATTTTGACCTGTTTCTGATTCGATTTTAGAAAAATTTACAACTCGGACGTTGTAGGTCTCAGTCTTAGCTTTCTGACGATATATAATTCATAAAAATAGGAAATCAGTATGAAAATGTTATGGCCCAAAAATGAAGGGCTGTCCGATGTAGATCCGTAAGTAAATTTCGTATCGAAACTGCAAAGAAATCACCCAATGTTCAGAAAGTAATACACGAGTACATACACGCTTGAGCATGATTTATATCATGTATTATGCCACCTATAACATAGTAGTAATCGGAATTACCGGGGTGTTACAATAAACAATCCTTATCAATGACTTAGAGAGCCTTGTGGTGGGATTTCATTACTGGGTGTCTTGGGGCTTTGTTCTCCAAGGAATTCAATTCTGCAACGTGTTGCTTTCTTGGACGTTGGTTTTTGATTTGGTGTGGGTTCAATCTGGCCGTGTTTCACTTGGAATCACTTCAGTTGGTAATCAGAGCAAAGACTGTGTGACAGGTTCCTATCCCAACTTTTCTTTCGAGGTTTTTTGCTTTTTTATTTTGAGTCATTATTCACTATTATTTTATTCCAATGTCAGTCCTAATTTTATTGCATGTGTTAGTGTCTTACAACGTAAAAAAAAAAAATAATAATAATTATTCAGTTTGCGTCAGTGATGCTAGTTTGTCCATGCTGTTACAGAGTTATTTTGGTCATTGTTCTTCTTGTTTGAGTGTGTTTTGGACTGAATCTAGAGTGTTTTATCACCCTTACATGATAATAGCATTAATTATCAGTTCTTGGTTGTTTTATGCCATGAATTTCGGTGTATTGTAGTCTTGTTACATTGTGGGTCTATTATTTTATTCCCTTTTGCGTTTATTTTGCCCTGAGTTGCAGCTATAGTCTTGTTCTTTAGGTCAGAATCGCAGTGGCCTTAATCTACTCATTAGATGTAATTTGGCCTTATTATGCGTAATAATTAGGGTTTAAGGAATTTTTCAGTCATAATATCATACAACAACAAGAACAACAACAATAATAATAATAATAATAGTGCAAATTGGATCAGATTCGACAGTCAAATATTTCCGTTTGGACACACCACTCAATTGAGGTGTTCCGGGAGGAGTCCAATGTGAAAGAATTTCATACTCTTTCAAGTAATCAAATGTTTTAATACTTTTACCTGTCTGTTTTTCTACTTCGTGTCGAAACTCTTTGAATTTCTCAAAAGTTTCCGACTTGTGTGTCATAAGATACACATAACCATAACGCGATGCAACATCCGTAAAGGTTACGAAGTATTCATATCTATCTCTAGCCTGGCTAGACATGGGCCCACATACGTCACTATGAACTAGGGCTAACAGCTCGATGGCACGTACAAATTTACCGCTAAAAGGTGTTTTAGGCACTTTACCTAATAAACAAGATTCGCAGACATCATATGAACTAGGATCAAATCCGTCCAGGTATCCACTCTTCAAAAGTGTGGATATACGAGTTTGTTAATGTGTCCTAGACAACTATGTCACAGATAAGTTTCATATGATTTATTCAGTTTGAGCCTTTTGTTTGTCATATTATATGTTTGAGATTCACTAACATTCAAAATATAAAGACCATTATTAGCATCCGCTGTACATATCAAATTGTTATCTTTATATACAAAACACCTAGTGTTCCAGAATACAAAGGTACACCCGCAATGGGTTAAACAAAATATAGCGATGATGTTCCTAGTCAAACTAGGTACAAAATAACAGTCACCTAATGTAATTACATGCCCCAAGGCAGATACAAAACATAGGTCCCAACGACCAAAACAACGACTCTCGTTTCATTGTTGGTCTCTAAGACAATCCAAGATCAATATAAGCAATGAAATAATATGAATACGAAAGTAAGAATGGCAGAATCATACTTACAAAGAGCGGATGTTGGATGCGTTGAACACAAAAATTTGCCTTTGAAAAGTCCTCCAAGATTCGGCCAAGGTCCTCTTTGAATGTTGAATCCAAGCTCCAAGCTTTGATCTTTGATTCCAAGCTCAAGGGATTAGTTTCCCTAACACCTTGATATGATTCCTTTGGTGTGCTAGCACTAAGAAAAAATTGCAACAATTCTTTTTTGCTCTTGATGGAGCTCACGGCAATGGAGCACAAAGGGAGAGAGGGAGAGTTTTCTATTTATTTTGTTTTTGTTTTCTAAAAACATAATCCAAAAATCCTTCTCACTTTTGGTATATGCTTTTCCAAAAAGCAAAAGGCAAAATGGAGGGAAAATGGCATTCAATGCCTATAACAACTCCCATAATGAATAGTGACTGGTTGTCAATCACAAAAAGGTGACTTGACTTCTATCACTAAAGTGATAGGCGATGTGACTTGCGGTGTGAGTTGTGGGCCGCACTTTAATTCAAAAAGCGAGCGGGTCCGCAAACACTCCCGGGCTCGGGTTCGCTAATTCCGAATTGACGAATTTTCATTGCGACGTAATTAAATCAAATTTAATCAAATAATTATGCCTAGTAAAATTATTATTCACGTCGCTTGCGAATTAGTTCTAAATCAATTCGTTAGCCCGAATTAAAATCCAATTTTAATTCCGTGTCGAAATCTAATTTCGTTTAATATATCGAATATATCATTTGATCTATTTATTCCAAATTAATCGTTCTCTCTCTTCAAATAGTATTTTATCCCAGATAAAATTTCTCCATAATTAATCCTAGATTAATTATGTTCGAATCATACATCATCGATGAATCTTCGGGAAGCGACCCATGAGATCCCTGGATATGTTGGCAGTAAATCTGGTCGTCGGACTATCCGAACACGTACGTACCTCGTACTACGTTTTTACCGATTTACAAGACATGGTTGGCTTCTAGCAAAGCACCGTGCTTACCCAATTCTCCAGAAATATTCTTAATGGAATATATAATCTATGTCAGGCGTAGTATACGTAGTATTGCGTATTACGATCTAGTATCATATGTCACATGCAAGGCCTGGGGCTGGAAAAGTGTTTGCCCCGTACGAAGCATATATCGGATTACAAAAAACTAGTCTCTTTAATCGAATAATCATGACCATGTTATATTATCCCGATGGTTGCAAACAATTAGAGTACTTGTTCTGTATCCCTGCATGATCATCATCTCCATATGACTGAAGTGATACTTCCATCTTGACATCACACCCAATACACTATGATTCTCAATAAACCCAGAAGAGGCGTACGCAGAACCTGTTAAAGTCCTGGACGACCAAAACCAAAGCGTATTGATTGTCGCAAGTACTAGCGATGCAAGTCTCAGGTTAAGACCAAATACACCTACTTTGATGCGGATTCCCATAGACACATAGTCATACTACCAATGGGATTCCGCGGGGTCTATCCAGAGCGAATCTGTTTCCGTACCATCGGTAAACACAACCTCCTATCACACTTGCATAATATCCAATACTTAAATATATTAGAACTATGCTGTTACGCTTCCATAACACGCACAAATGCAATACTAGTCTATTCCGCATTATCGATGTCCAGTCTCAATAATACTACGACTAGGGATATTTAATGATTAAATCGTTATGGATTGATACTGTCTCATATCTTATAATCCGGAACTAATCATAAGGACTTTTATCATTTATATATTTAAGTAATCAAATTACAAAATGATAAAATGCAATTTCCATTGTCACATAGTTAATTTGTACAAAAACCACAATGCCTTTTACAAATAGTGACGCTATGGGTCATAATTGTCTAACAATCTCCCACTTAGCCTATAGCCAGTAACTCAAGCATCTAATACCTGAACTATATATATGTCACTCAAACTTTTGCTGAGGAATAGCTTTCGTCAGCGGATCTGCAATGTTGTCCTCTAATTCGACCTTCTCGATCTTCACATCGCCACGATGTATGATCTCACGAATCAGATGGAAACGTCGAAGAACATGCTTGGATCTTTGATGAGACCGCGGTTCCTTAGCCTGCGCTATAGTCCCGTTATTGTCAAAATACAATGGAACGGGCTCAGCTGCTAATGGAACTATTCCTAATCCAATTAGGAATTTACGGATCCAAACTGCCTCTTTTGCTGCTTCAGCTGCAGCAATATACTCCGCTTCTATTGTTGAATCGACAACAGTCTCTTGCTTGGAAGATTTCTAGCTTAGTGCTCCGTTATTCAAACAAAATATGTACCCGGATTGCGACTTGCAGTCATCTTTATCGGTTTGGAAACTTGCATCGGTATACCCAGTTACCTCAAGTTCTCCATCTCCATAGATTAAGAAAGCATCCTTAGTTCGTCTAAGATACTTTAGGATATTCTTAACCGCCATACAGTGACCATCACCTGGATCGGCCTGATAGCGACTACACATGCTCAAAACATACGAAACATCAGGTCACATACATAACATGGCATACATGATCGATCCGACTACCGAGGCAAATGGTATACGACTCATGTTGTCTTTCTCATCTTGAGTTTTAGGACACATGTCCTTAGATAGAGTGATACCATGTGACACTGGCAACAGTCCCCTCTTGGACTTATCCATGTTGAATCTCTTCAACACTTTGTCAATGTACGTTCTCTGGGAGAGTCCAAGCAGCTTTCTAGATCTATCCCGGTAGATCTTTATTCCCAGAATAAAGGCTGCTTCTCTCAGATCCTTCATGGAGAATTTTAATGAAAGCCAAGCTTTCACCGATGTTAATATGGGAATGTCATTGCCAATAAGCAATACATCCTCAACGTAAAGGATAATAAATGTCAGTGCGCTCCCACTAACCTTCTTATATACACAAAGATCATCCTCGTTTTGAACGAAATCATATTCTTTTATGATCTCATCAAAACGTTGGTTCCAAAAACGTGATGCTTGCTTCAATCCATAAATGGATCGATTTAACTTACAAGCCTTGTTTGCAAGTCTTGGTACGATAAAATCGTCACGCTGTTGCATATAAACGTCCTCTAAAAGGTTTCCGTTAAGGAAAGCGATTTTGACGTCCATCTACCATATCTCGTAATCGAAATATGCAGCAATAGCAAGCATTATCCTAATGGATTTAATAATGGCAACGGGTGAAAAAGTTTCATCGTAATCGATACCATGTCGTTGGATACCCTTTCGCTACAAGCCTAGCTGTGTACGTTTGTATGTTGCCATCCATGTCAGTCTTCCTCTTGAAGACCCATTTGCAACCAATAGGCTTTACGTCTTCTGGTGCATCAACCAGTGTCCAAACTTGGTTGGTATACATGGAATCCATTTCGGAATTCATGGCATTTTACCATAAACCGGAGTCGATACCTTTTATCGCTTCCTCATACGTAGCTGGCTCATCTTCCTCAATAACATTAATATCCACATGAGGTGAAATCAGAAACCCATACCTCTCAGGTTGTTTTCTGACTCTCTCCGACCTACGCGGTCCTTGTGTATTCGAAGATTGTGGTGCAGTCTCATCCATGATGGACTGTTCATGTTCCATTAAGGATTTTGTGCCAGGAACAGTATCACTCCGATTTTCATTGAGTTCTACTTTCCTCCCACTTATCACTGCATTTAGGAATTCCTTCTCAAGGAAAACCACATGTAGAGCAACAAATACATTGTTCTCTTGTGGGTGATAGACGTAATATCCTTTGGTTTCCCTAGGATATCCTACAAATAGGCATTTATCATATTTGGGTTCAAGTTTGGTACCTTCCAAATGTTTGACGTATGCCCAGCATCCCCAAATCTTCAGGAATGAGAAACCCGGTTTCTTTCCTGTCCATATTTCATATGGAGTCTGTTGAACAGACTTTGACAGAACCTTATTCAAAATAAGTATTGCACTGTTCAATGCATATCCCCATAAGGAAATAGGTAGCTCTCTGTGACTCATCACAGACCTTACCATGTCTAACAAAGTTCGGTTTCTCCGTTCGGACACACCGTTTAATTACGGTGTTCCGGGAGGAGTCCACTGTGAAATAATACCATATTCTTTCAAGTAATCAAGAAACTCATTGCTTAAGTATTCGCCACCATGGTCCGACCGTAATGTCTTAATACTTTTACTGGTCTGTTTTCTACTTCGTGTCGAAATTCTTTGAATTTCTCAAAGGTTTCCGACTTGTGTCTCATAAGATACACATAACCATAACGCGATGCATCATCCGTAAAATTTACGAAGTATTCATATCCACCTCTAGCCTGGCTAGACATGGGCCCACATACGTCACTATGAACGAGGGCTAACAGTTCGGTGGCACGTGCACCTTTATCGCTAAAAGGTGATTTAGGCATCTTGCCTAATAAACAAGATTCGCAGACATCATATGAATTTGGATCAAATCCGTCCAAGTACCCACTCTTCGAAAGTGTGGATATACGTGTCTTGTTTATGTGTCCCATACGACAATGCCACATATAAGTTTCATCTTTGTTACTTACTTTAAGCCTTTTGTTTGTTACATTATATGTTTGAGATTGATTCGTATTCAAAATAAAAAGACCATTATTACATCACCAGTGCAAATTTCCATATCATTTTTATATATAAAACACCCAGTATTTCTAATACAAAAGTGTACCCATATTGGGCTAACATAGATACAGAAATAATATTCCTAGTCAAACTAGGTACATAATAACAGTCTGATAGTTTAAGTACATGCCTCGAGGCAGATCCAAAACAAAAGTGCCAAAGGCCAAAACGGTGACCTGTGTCCCATTTCCAACGCGGAGGTCAATCTCTCCTGAGGCCAGTTGATGAGCGGAAAATATATCAATATTTACCGCCCCTTTAACTTAATATTTGTTTAGTTTCTCGGGTTTGATGAACGTTTTGATGTGTTTTAGTTTATTTTACAGATAAAATAATATCGGATCTCAATGAAATCATTTATGATGAAATATGGGTCAAATAAGGGCAATTATTGGACTTGATATTTTAATTTTGGAGATTGGAAACTTGAAAGGGCGTTTTTGACGAAGTGCAGTTTTGGAAATTCCAGTTTTGCGCATCTGTCGTATTTTGGGCATAACATTTTACTCCGATATCGGATTGAGCTGATTCAAGTTCCAGATTAAAGAAGACTCACAGATCTACAGCTTTGAAAAACAAACTAATTTCGAATTCTGATGATTTCATGGCCGAAATTGATGAACCATCCAGAAGTGTGTTGTGTGTAATTATTAAAGTCACTTTCAATCATTTTCAAAGCAAAAAATAAATTAATAAATAAATAATAAAAATTATCAAATCATCACCAAACATGATAAGAGATTAGTGGAGCAATTAGTGGAGCAATTAATAATTGATTTGGTGGATGATTTGATGGAGGCAAAATTTTGCCTATAAATATCAAGCCATTTCATTTGTAAAATTCATACATTCTTCTTTGAAATTCCTAAAGAAAAAATAAGAAGATTGTATCTTGTTTGTTTATTTATAACTTTCAGTAATTAATTTCCGCTTTCGGACTTTCTTTTCTTTATTTTTCAGTTTTTACTTTACGTAATTTACTTTTACGCACAGTACTTTTCTTTCTTTAATTTTCAGCAATTTACTTTCAGCATTTACTTTTCAGTAATTTACTTTCAACATTTACTTTTCAGCATTTAATTTTCAGTATTTAATTTCAGCATTTACTTTCCGTCATTTAATTTTCAGTATTTAATTTTCAGTATTTTACTTTATGTCTTTTATTTTATTTAAGTTTTTTTACTACCCGTAAATATGTGTCGTAACTAAGCCAGTTCTCTGGGGTTGTGATGAAATCCAATATCACCGTTTTATAAGGGGTTAGATTATAGCTTGGGTAATATAAAGATTTATTTATTGAGTCTTAATCTTAATGCTTTTTCATTAACTGGCCATTAATAAAATTGAACTGGGAAACTTAAAATGAACTAGACATAGGGATTTTAAGTTTAAGACCTTAGACTCAATAGTCCACGATCTTCCTTGAGGATAGATAACCCTTTAATAGATTTCCTTACATGATAGACATATACCTGTCGGGCGGGGGTAGCCATAATTGGAACTTAAACTTAATGAATCCAGATAATTTGGTTGACATAGACATATGGTTCAATTCGGTTAAACTGGGTATTTGTGTCTGACCATCGACAGAGGCTTACACATAATTTAGTGTTCCAGGTTAATAAATCAATATATTACCTAACTTTAAGATAACCACTTCATCTTTAAAATGATATTGGAAGAAATCACAACCCTAGATAGTTTTTAATATTGAATTTTCTTAAAACCTACTTTCGAACAATTTTATTTACTTGTTTTTAAATTTAGAATCGTCACCATTTCAAATCAATCAAACAACCTGTTAGATACTAGTAATCATTTGACCTCATAAAATTAATAGATTAGATGTTAAGTCCTCGTGGATCGATATTTTTATACTACTTGAACGATACGTGCGCTTGCGTTATACGTGTGTGTTTACGCCGGTCAAGTTTTTGGCGCCGTTGCCGGGGACTTATTTATCTTTCACTATTAATTTTGGGGTTAGATACGTTACTTGTATCTAATTTCTTTTTACTTATTGTTTTTGTTTTCTTGTGTTTCAGGTTCTCAGAAACTACATGAGAAGAACCAGAAGCTTTGAACTTCGACCGCTTGACCCATAAATTGAAAGAACCATCAGACAGTTGAGAAGGGAAAGGCGAGAAGGCCAAGAAGCAATCATTAACATGGAACCTGAACCTTTGAATGTTGCACCACCGATTCCCATTCGAGATAGAACCATTCCGGTGGTTGACAGCTTTATTTCCTGTATTGTACTTCCTCTTTTACCAGCAAATGCGTGTGACATCAAAACATGCATCCAGATGATTCAGCAGTCCGTTGAGTTTGGGGGAAATACAACTGAAGATCCTAATGCCCACATCAGTAACTTCTTGGAAGTTTGCGGCACTTTCAACTACAACAGAGCATCAGAAGAAGCAATGAGACTGCGAGTTTTTCCATATTCCTTGAAGGACAGAGCAAAAGCTTGGCTACATTCACTACCAGCAGGTTCCATCACAACTTGGAACACTTTAGCCACCAAATTCCTTGCAAAGTATTTTCCACCAGCCGAACCGGAAAGCTGAGGAATGACATCACATCCTTTGTACAACAAGAATCAGAATCCATCTGCGAAGCTTGGGAAAGATTCAAAGATTTACTCCGGAAATGTCCTCACCATGAAATTCCAAAATGGCTTCAAGTCCAAACATTCTATAATGCTTTCTGGAATAATGAGAACCACAATTGATGTTGCTGCTGGAGGAGCTTTAATGGCAAAATGAGAAGATGAAGCCTGGGACCTAATCGAAGAAATGGCCAACAACAATTCTTTATGGCCAACAGAAAGGAGCATGATCCAAAGAATTGCAGGAATTTATGAAGTTGGAGCCAACACAGCACTGAATTCCAAGCTGGATGTGATTTGCAAAAATATGGAAACTCTTAACATAAAAGTTAATGGTGGATCCACAAGTTTCACCATTTGGAGAGCACCTGAGTCAGAATCTTTCAACCAACATAAAGAACGGTGAGTTAAGTCAATAATTCAACAGACAGGGAACAATCCTATGTTGGTTTCTATAATATGTCCCAAACAAAGATTAAGCATGTGAAATACTATAAAGAATATATATGAACATGAAATATGGCGGAATCATACTTACAATGCCTTGTGATGAAGTAGATGATCAAATGGTAGAAGCTCCAAGTGGTGGAGGATTCGGCCAAGAGGA